>PVIR01023516.1:0-26958 GCA_004026965.1 Petromus typicus | reverse complement strand
GCCAGGGATATAGCTGAGTTGTTCCGACGCCTGTCTTGCAAGCGCAAGGGCCGGGTTCGATTCCCCGGTAACCACATAACAATACTGGGTGTGGAGACCCACACCCAGCAGCAACCAGTACCACATACCACAGTGCCGGGCGTGGTGGCTCACGCCTGTAATCCCAGCACTCGGGAGGCAGAGGCAGGAGGATTGTGATTTGAGTTTGAGGCTGAGCTCAGGGCCAGCCTGAACCACAAAAAAGCGAGACCCTGTCTCAAAAAACCTAAAAAAAATAAAATAAAATAAAATAAGAAAAAACAAAAACAAAAAAAACCCCAACCTATCAGATATGGTGGTGCATGAAGATGGGAAGTTTGAGCTTAACTGAGGTAACTTAGCAAGAAGATCCCTTCCCAGAACACAACAGAAAGAGCTGTGAATGAAATCCAAAGCTCCCTGGGTTCAGCCAAAGCCATAAAAACCAATACGTAGAGCCACTGACGTCCTCCAGCAGAGGGAAAGCCCACCACAGTCCATCTCTGTGTGCTCTGGTGCTGGGTGTTCTTTCTGTTGCTTCCTGATCTCATCTTCACTGAGCTTACACATAGGAGAAGCGGGTCACACAGCTGTCTCCTCTCTGCCTTCCAGTGGGAAACAGCAGGAGACCAGAAGGCAGGAGGAGAGAGAGGCCAGAGCATCACACTTCTGCTCCTTGGGCTGACTTGATGGGGGCTGTGTTCTGTGATTGCCACAGTGGCTTCTGTGATGGCATCTCCTTCGTGCGACCTTTCCTTGTGATGTCGGCTAAGAAGTGAGTTGTGCCTCCCACTGTTGTTGGTACAGAGGTGCTTTAGTTCCCCATCTTGGTTCTGTTAAATCTCCCTGGATTTTGTCAATACTACTTTGTCAGCTTTCTGTTATCACTGTTACAACTTGCCACAAATTCTATGACTTAAGATGGCAGAGATGTATTATCTCTTGGTTCCATATGCCAGTATGTCTGATGTGGGCTAAAATGAAGACATCAGCAGGCTGCACCGCCTTTTGGAGCTGTCAGAAAAATCAGAGTCCTGGTCTCTTCTGGCTTCTGGAGACAGTGCTTACCTTGGATCTTGACCCTCTGTAAATTTTCAACATTTACTTCTGTGTGTCATCTGCTTCCAGTTAGATCCAGACTGACACAACATTAATTCTACTCAGGAAATTGAGAACAGACACTCGTCATTTGAGTTTGGATTTACTCAGAAGTCAATATCTAGTTACCACCTATAGGTAGCAAATACTCTTATTTATAAATATGTACTATACATGCATATGCACGATGCCCACAGATGTCTATTGCACAATGAGTTCATAACCTAGAATAAAGTCTTTAATAAAAAAGACAAGGAAGAAAGAGAGAGATCTGCTGTGAAAACTTTGAATTTAGGAAACTAGGATGAGACAAGTTAGATTTTATTCTCATTTCTTGGTCCTCTCTGCTTTTTCTAACCACATACTCAGTCTGCTTAGTTTTATTCATTTTCCTCTTCTGCCCACCACTTTTGCCATTTTCAGGAGAAATGTGTATTTTTGAAAAGTTTAAAAATTTTTAAAAATCATTGATCATAGGTACACAATGTTTTAAAGAATACTGGTGTGTGTTGAAATAAAAGAATAAGTCCCAAGGGACAGGGATGAGGGTCTTTGCAAACAGGCCACCTGATTTACTTATGTCTTCACACCTGAGATCTTCAGGCCTTTCACAGGGGACTCACTCCATCCATCTCTTTACGGTGGGTCCTGTGTAAATTAACCAGTGTCACATCGAAATCTGCTAATGAAAGGATGAATTGAAGAGGAAAATCTCCAGAGAGAAGCCAAGTCTGCAGCTCACATGGTGCAAAGTTGTAGACAAACGGGCAGATTCCAAGCAGGGAGGTGCGTTACCCACAGGCGTCGAGGGGCAGAGCCATCAGAGTGAAAGCTCTCTAGGATGCACAGTCGTGGACCACTTCTGCCCCTGAGACTGTTCACCTTAACCATCACCTTACAGCAGTTGCAGAGAAGTAAGATAGTGCAGGAGTATTTTACCTGTTGGTTTTTATGAAGGAATATTCACTTATATGTTGTTCTTCTCTATAAGGAGACAGGGATACGTAACTCTTTTAATCATGTATGTATGAGTGACATACAAAAGGTATATTTAATGGGCACAACTTGATAAACTTGAAGGAAAGCCATTATTCCAGTCCATAAACATAACACCTTCCAAGGTTTTCTCCTACCTCCTGTTATTACTGCTACTACATGGGAACACTGAGTATATGATTTACCCTCTCAGCAAACTTTTAAGTATATATTATGGTATGGCCAGTTGTAGGCCTATGCTGTACAGCAGGTCTCTAGTATTACTCATCTTGTGTAACTGGAACTTTGAGCAGACTGGTCTTTGAGCCATCAAGTTGGATATTAGTCACTTCTCCATCGCTGGGGCAAAATACCCAACACCCAACACGTGAAGAAGGAGAAGCTTATCTTACAGTTTCAGACATATCAGTCCATGGTTGGCTGGATTCAGGCAGAAAGTATGGTAGCAGAAAGCTGCTCAGTGTGTGAAAGTCAGGGAGCAGGGAAAGAAACAGAGACAAGGAAGGGGCAGGAACATTCCAGGTCATGCCTCTGGTGACCCACCGTCTGCCCCAATATTCAGCTAAGAACATGTAAGTTCATCAGTCTCCTATAAGTATAATTCCTCTAGGGGTCAGTCATCTTCCTAATGTCCATTTCTGAACAAACGGCTGTGAGCCTTTTGGAGGACATTTTAGATCAAAATGTAACAAGCTATATCAATTATTTATATGGAACTGACTTGTAGTAGAGCATCCGAAGTCAGGAATCCCATTTGGCAGACACACCTATGCTTATTCAGATACTCGAATGACCACTGCATCCCATGTCTGACTTCTTCACAACCAGGGGCTCTTCTCAGATGAGATCCCCCCACACACACATACACACAAAACACCCTTTCTCCTCACCCTTATCTGACTTTCCTTTCAGAAATGATCGCTGTATGACATTCTATTAGCAGACAGCTTTACTTGCCTCTTTTCCCCTGCTAGAATGGGCACCCTTGCCCTTAGGGATCCTATCTGTGTGGGTGCCCGCTGGGTCTGTACTCCTGAGAACAGTATTTGACACAGTGTTGGTGCAGCATGTATAAATGTGAAATGATTGAGTCTGGCTTTGCGTCTCTGGGTCCCGTTTGACAGACCAGCCTTTCAGAACCTCAATTTTCTCCTCAGTAACCTCCAGTTACTCCACAACGGAGGTAAGAACCACAATGTGGTATTATTTTTTAAACCTCAATAAGACACAATACCTTACTAGTCCCTCATATCTGCCTCTTTAGCATTGTCCTATTTGAATAGAGTGAATTCTTCAGGACTTATTATGATTTGTATCTAAATGTCCTCTCAAAGCCTCAGCTAGTTATAGATGGGGCTTTTTAGAGGTGACTAGATCTATGGTGTGATTCTGGGGTCAAGGCTGAGCTGTGACTGATTCATAGTGCAGTACTAGGACTGAGGCTGCCCACCCTGGCTGTTAGTGCTATCTGCCCAGAGGGTGTGTAGCCTGGGTAAGATATAAGGGACAGAAAGAGGGTCACTGGCTGTTGCTGGCTGCTTTTCTGTCTTCTGTCTGCCATGAGCTGTTTCTCCACTGTGATGTCTGTTTGCCATGCCGCTCTGTCTTGGACCCAGCCAACTATGAACTGAAACCTCTACAAACTGTGATTTCAGGTATGACTTGTATTAATCAAATTTCATATTTAAGATAGAAAATCAAAGTTGGCCACTGACCAGTAAATAAAATAGGTATAATGAAATTCACTAGATGACAATCTTAATCTCAATATGGCAAGAACTGAGTCATTGATAGAAATTCTTATTTGTTAAAGTAATTTGTAAATGACCACATCATCTGACACAAGCAGGGTAATAAATGTAAAAAGTGATTTAAGGCTAAGTTCTGATACTGTCAGTATTTTTTGATTTACAAATCTAAGTGATATATTTCTCCATAAAAGTACGTGTTAATGCAAAATAGTGTCTCCTTAAAATGTCAAGTGCAGTGAATTGCTAAGATGTTGCTGATGGTTTGTGTTTTAACCTTAAACACTCCCGTTATTGTCTTGATTGTTATAAATAGCAAGTATGCTTTCTGACATGATTATTACTTTATTAAATAATTTTGTTTAATGCCCTCGTACCTCTTCCATGTCTCTCTAATAATTTATTCATGAGGCTCATCATATTCTGCATAAAGCAAGCATGATTATATTTGTACCTGAAATTCCTTTTAGATTGAGATGGATGGCAAAGATCAGATACTTTAAAGATACTTTGCCACTCTGGCCTCCAATTGCCAATTTTACTGGATGCAGAATGTATTTACTTTCTCTTTCTTGTGGCTTCCCTGGGAATAATGCTCAAAATACCAAATGAGAACCTTCCTGCTGCAAAGCAGTAGCTCTGTCTGTGACACCTTCTGGAGGAGTTTCTTTGTAGAAGTGTCAAATGTCCTCATGACAGGGTGGGTGACTTCCAGGAGTATCTTGAATTACTAGCCCTCAGACAGCTTTAAAGAAGATTGTAAAATATATTTATCATACTTTTCTTACCCTTCTTTGACTTGGTAGACATTCAGTAAATTTGAACCTGAAGTGCATGAAATAAAGTAAGTATAACAAGTACAGTGGTCTTTCTTCAAGTCTCCATTTCTGTAGGGACAAGACTCAAATAATAGACAGTGCTTATTTTTGGAGGGTAGGTGTCGCCTTGCATCAGTGGGTAGGGTTGTTGCATAAAAGGCTTATTTCAGTCTGAAATTATGAGCTCCAGCACCTACTGAATTAAAAATACACTCATGATCAATTTGAGGAGAATAAAAATTAGAGATGGTCATTTAGCAAATGTTGTTGGGCATTGTTCTTTGAGGCAAGATGGCTTGGATTTGAGTCCCTGCTCTTCTACTAATCATCCGTATGATCTTGCTTAATTGGTAAAGTGGAGATAGTAATTGCCATCTATGTTATGAGGTCATTGGGGGAATGAAACCAGTTCGTGTGTGTGAGGCTGTTCTTATGCTCCCAGGCTGAGGACAAGTGCTTCTGCAATGGTTCTCCAAGGCAATTTGTAGATTGTTTCCCTCCAGTACCTTCTGTTGCCCCTTTCTGGCTGCTATGTTACTGATTGTTTGAGCCTTATATTGTGGACCTTTATTTTATTTCATTGAATTCTTTACTGTGATTTTACTGTTTTTCCCCTCTTCAGAGGAAGTCAGTCCTGCCCCCAGGTTGTTAAGATCATTGAATGTAGGCACTGTCATCACCATTTTCACCATTGCCATGCCCAACAGCATCTAGCACACAGGTAGGTGAACCTTTGACTTTTAGTCCTTGGCAAAAGAAAGTAGGTCAAAATGACCTTCTTTCGCCAAACCATTTAGGGTCTTACTTTCCAGTCTCTGGGGAGAATTAGTTGCAGTATTTTCAAGCCCTCCCTCCCGTGTTGGCTTCACTGTATCAGTCAACCAGCCAGCTCTTCTGCAGATACTTCTTTCACTCCTGAAAGCAGTGCTGGGTGCTTTAAGTGCAAATGACTGATCAGAGATAGCTCGTGTTTTTATGGAGTGTATCTTATGCTATAAACAAAGAATTTAATAATTAATTGCAAATTGCCTTACCAGTTGTGATATGGGGACAGGATGGAATGCTCTGTATGTATATAACAATGAGGACCTCCTTTTATCTTTTCATTATTAATATATGCTTGTAACACATCATATTTATGTTTGTTTTAGTGAATTGGTGCATGCAGGTTACATGTCTTGATCATTTTCAATCCCTGTATCTTCCTCATTTCCCTAATCCCTTTCTCCATCTCCAAAATGCCAGCTTTTATTTTACTCTTTATTTGCAATTGGGTTTCTCTTATAAGAGAAAGCATGTGATTTCTGTCTGACGTGTTTCACTTAACAGTGTGATGTTAAAATTCATCAATTTTCCAACAGATGACTTAGATTCATTGAGCCAATGGCTCAATGAAATTCCACTGTAAATGTGCCACATTTTCTTCATCTGTTCACATGTTGATGGACATGTAGGCTATTTTCAGAGCTTAGCTCTCGTGGATTACACTGCTCTAAACTTGATATCACCATCCTGGTAGTATGATGTCTTTCACTCTTTCTGGAATACAGTTTACCCAGAAGAGATACAGCTAGTTCCATTGGGATTGTGATTTTTAGTATTTTGAAGGGTGTCCATACTGATGTCCATAATCACTGTTCTATTTTACTTTCCTACCCGTACTGTGGAAGCTGTGGTTTTCTGTGTACTTGATGAAAGCCATTCTGACAAAAGTAAGATGGGCACTTAGAGTTGTTTTGATTTATTCCCCTTATGGCCAAAAATGATGAGCATTTCTTCATGTATCTATTGGTCATTTTTATTTGTGCCATTCAGAAGGGTCTGTTCAGTTTATTTGCCCATTTTACAAAAGGACCAGCACTCTATTTAACCTTATGTTATTTAGAAGGCTGTTCAGAGCAGATGAATTTACATTGAGAAGTGAAAGGTTCAAGGAGACCATATACTTGACTGGTGAGGAAGATGGGAAATGAGGAAAGCAGGATGGGGTGAGAAGCTGTGTGGGGGGATCAGGGAGCAAGGGTCCCCCAGGACTAAATAGCCTGGTGCCACCCCTGCCAGTGAGAAAGGGCCGACCTCTCCCGGTGGGTGATCCTGTACTGGTCTGGATCTGGACTGCAATTGCAGGGTGAGCCCTGCTTGTCATTCGAGCCATCCTGGTTGCTTCTGTGGATGGTGCTCTGAAGGGTCCAGGGTGATGAGGGGCCTCTTAGGAGCCTGCTGCAACTTCTCCTGCAAGATTTATCACACTGGGTTACCCAGTGACTGGTTCATTTGCCACTTCTTGTTTGGATTGCAGAGTCCTAATGTGCCAAACACTTGTCAGGAGGTGTTGGGGCAGGAGCAGGAGCCTGAATTAAAGCAGGGGCTCTTTCTGCGGTCCGTCACCTTTCAGTTCATTCACCAGGCTGTGGTTGGCTGCTCTTGTCTCCTGAGTAAGGAACACATGGCACCTTTTCTCACTATCATTGCTAGTTCATACAACACTCTCTTCTGTGGAAGATGGCAAGGAAGAAACACTGTTTGCTTGTCCTAATCTGAAGAAACATGAATAACCTAATGTTGAAGTTTTCTGAAAGTATCTACGTAATTTTGCTTCCTTTTTGAAGGTTGCTGTTCTTGTTCAGTGTTATTCTGGTCCTGCAGGGACGTTGCCGGCAGAATCCAAACGTGCCCCAGGTGTTGGGCATATACTTCCCTTCCTTTGCCTTTTCCCCCTGCTATACTGTTTTCAGGAAAAAATGTATGCAACTCTGAGGAAAGAATAACTGTGATAGTGTCCAGAGCTGGGACCATTCCTGCAAATAATGAAAAAACCTGTTTTGCAGAGGTTGTTCCCTTGGAACAATTACAGAAAAGAATGACGAGTGTCCTGGGGAGAAACAGAAATTGCTGAGAGCGGAGTCATGGCCTGTGAAGGCCTCCTTGAGAAGGCCGCACACAGCAAACACTCAGAGTGAGCTGTGAGGACTGCTGGAGGATGCTGTGTTCTCTGCAAAGGCAGCCTGTGCAAAGGTCCAGAGTTCAGTGTGCCTGGCAAGTTAAAGAAAGGACAAGGAGGCCAGCACAGCTTGACAGGCGTGAGCTAAGGATGTACACGAGAGGTAATAATGGAAGGAAAATTGTGAGAGACCTGTTAGTCTGCTGAAGGGATACTTCGGGGAAAGGCAGTAAGTACAAGATATTAAAGGAGTCACAAGTATATTGATGGCTTACTGTTCATCAAGTAGCAGAGGAAAAACAGGCCTCAAAACCTTTTGTCTTGACATTGCTGTCCTAGGTGTGCAATAGGAATCTGCTGACAGTGGCCTTGAGTAACTGTGACACATTTTCATTGCTTGGGTAGATTAATGTCAAGTAATGGAACGTCAGCTCTTTTCTAATGAGCTCTGGAAGCTCGCACTCCCTGCTGACTGAGATAGGACCATGGAAAAGGGTTCAGTGCAACAGAGATGATAGTGAGCAAAATGGCCCCAAGCAGCCGGCTGTTGGGAAGAGACTTCGAAGTGACTGAGGTGGAGGGACAGCCCAGAGGAGCGGCTCGTGATGAGGATTCTCGAGCCAAGAATGCCAGGCCAGCCCTGCCCTTCCATGCTGTCTGATACTAGGCAAGTCAACTTCTTCATGCCCAGTGGCCATAGTCATGAAGGCGGAATAATTTGGGTTCTTTCTAGAGTTGCCTTGAAAATTGGTTACTGTTTGTAAAGTACTTTATACATGTTTTAAATAAAATGTCCACTTGCTGCTTCCTTGAGTTTCTGTGCCAGTTGATGCCCATCACCCCGTGGCCTACAGAGATGAGGGTGCTCCCCACAAGGCCCTTTCCTGCACCCTGGCTTTTCCTCTGTGTGCAGATAGTCACTGGCCTTTAACCCTGAGAAGTCAGGACCATCCTCAGTCCTGAGTGAAAAGGTGACACGGCTTTCCCTTCATGGGGACACTGTTCTGAGACAAGGTCATTTTTTTGGTTTTTATTCTATATTAGTACGTTAGTTGCATGACATTATGATTACTTTCTCTGTGGGAACTGGAATATGTGCATAACTTGTTTCAGTTATTTTCTCAGCACCTTTCTTTCCCTACTCCTGCCTCATCCCTTGATCCCTGCCTATTTAAAAGAGATCCCCTTATTTTCTCTTTCCATCTCCTAGTTTTCTGTTTGTATTTCATAGAAGGGAAACTATATTTAAACTTGTGTGTGTGCTTTATTTCACTTAACGTTATGGTCTCAAGGTCCATCCATTTACCTACAAATGACTCAAGTTTGTCCTTTATAGAGTAGTGTTCCACTGCGTGTGTGTGTGTGTGTGTGTGTGTGTGTGTATATGCGAACATTTTTAACCCACTCATTTGTTGATGGACACATAGGTCATTTCCAAGATTTAGCTATTATAAATTGTACTGCTGGAAATATGGTTGCATGCATTACTGTGTATGACGTTTTTAACTTTTTCAGAAAGATATCTGTAAGTGGAATAGCAGAGTCCAATTGAATCTCTGTCATTTTTTGAAAGGTCGCTATGCTGATTTCCATAATGGTTTTACTAGTTTATATTTCCACTAAGGATTCCTTTCTCCTGTAGCCTCACCAGTATTTGCTATTACTTGATTTCTTGATGATAGCCATTATTTTTCCATCAACATTTCTCTAGTGGCCAGCAATGCTGGACATTTCTTCATGTACTGGCCATTTGTTTCTTCTTCTGAAAAATGCCTTTTTCATTACAGTTTTCCATTTTTTGATTGGTTTTTTCATTGAGGAAATATGAATATTATCTTATAGCAGATAAAATGTTTCTGCTTTAATGTTTTGATCTTTGACCTATTTTCATTTTAGTTTAAAACTTAGTGAGATATATGGGTCTAGACTCAATGCTTTGTACATGATTAATCATTTGTTAAAGGTTCTGTCTTCCCTCCAGTGTGTGTTTTTGGTTCCTTTGTTAAAGATCCTCTTTCTCTCTCATTAATCTATGTGTCTTTTTCTGTGCTAACACCGTACTGTTTATGTCACTGTTGCTTTGTAATATAACTTCAAATCTGGGATTGTGATGCCTCCTGCTTCTCTCTTTTTACTAAAGATTGCTTGTGTTATTCTGGGTCTCTTCTGCTTCCATATGAACTTTAAAATTGTTTTCTGTAGATCTGTGAGTAATGCTATTGGTATTTTGATTGGAACTGCATTAAATTTATAAAACAATTCTGTTAGGTTTTTTTTTTTTTTTCATTGAATTTATGTAATAATTTTGAAATTAGGGCCATTTCGACAACATTAATTCTGGCTATGTAGGAACATAGACTGTCTTTCCATTTTGTGATATTCTCTTACCCTGTTTCAGAATTCTGTAGCTTTTGTCATAGAACCCTTTCGTTTCCTTGGTTAGCTTGATTCCTAAGTTTTCAATTTTTATTAATGATATCGTGAATAGTATTGTTTTCTTGATTTCCTTCTGAGTGAGTTCATTATTGATCTACAGTTTTGATGTTTGTGTGTTTACTTTGTGAACTTACTAAGTTTGGCTATTAATTCTAAAAGTCTTTTGGTGAAATTTTTTGAGTCTTATATGTAGAGGATCCTGGTGTGCCAATAATGATACTTCTTCCTTTCCTATATATAACCCTTTTATTTCTTTCTCTTGCCTGATAGCTCTGGCTAATTTGCTCTAGGTATATTAAACAGGGATGGTGATAGTGGATTTCCTTGTCTTGTTCTGGATTTTAGAGGGAAAGGTTCAGTTTTTCCCATTTAATAAATGATCTTGTTAAGGAATAAGAGGAAATTAATAGTACTAGGTAAAAGAAACAGAAACAAAAAGGAGAAAAATGTTTAAAACAGAGCAAACTAAAGCAAAAAGGAAAACAATAATACAAATAAAGACAAGAATAAAAAATAAAAAGTTAAAAACATGAGAAAAAAAAAAAAACTCCTATCATGTTTTTGGCCCCAGTAAAGGAGAAGTAGTGGCTCCAATAAGCATGAAACTATGGGTCCAAAGTATCTGGATCTCCAGCTTCTGTATCTCCAATTGAGTGGTTTTTTCCTAGGACCTGCAGTCTTCAAATCCAGCCAGTCCTGCCACCCAGCTTCATAACCTGTAGGTTTAGGTTGTGCATCCTTTCTCTGGAGCCCCACTTTGTATAAGCCCCAGACCATGAACACTGTCTGAGCTGAGCTGCCTCTCACTCATATTGATAACGTGGAAAGTCCTCAGACTACTGAGTACTACTGCTGCCCTATTGGGTGTAGACAGAAGAGTTGGGGCTCAAGCAGACCTGTCAGGTTCCGCTTCCCATCAGAGTGAAAGCCCTGTGTTCTTCCTGGCCTGAGCTTGAACTTCCACAGGGACCTGTGTCTAGTGGTCACTCTTCCCATGTCTTTCCTGTGGCTGTCTTACCTGGTCACTGTGATAGCAACACTGAAGCTCCCAAATGGAAGCTGTAGCACCCACTCACCTTCTCAAGCCTGATTAACTCTCTCTGGCAATATGGTGGCACACACTGGGTTTCTTCTCCTGCTCTGTCCTGCTGTAGAGCCACTCTCAGAGTAGAGCCTCATGATATTTTTGCAGTTTACAATAGCTATGGACTTCACTTGTGGCTGGAGGTGTTGGCCCACCTGTGATTTCTCTTTGCAGCTGCAAGGCTTTCTTTTCTACTGGAGCATTGGCTTCTTCTATGATCGTTTTGCTAGGTTGGTCATCATCTCTGCAGCCCTGTGGTGAGGAGACCAAAATGCCACGGTGGTTAGAAACTGGCAGTTTGATGCAGGTCAGAATAAATGGCACACAGAATACATGGCACACAGAATACATGGCAAGGAATTGACTGGGGTCAAATGCAGCATGACTGCTCTCCATTCCACTGGCACTACCTGTGTCATGAATGAGGGTACCCAGAAGTCTGTGTGTTCAAGGAATGACCATCTAGCATTGCCCTAGGAGGTATTGTGGTCTTTTGAAGGGACCACCTGAGCGGTTCTGAGGCCACTGTGGACAGGCCCTGAAAGGAGGCTGTGGGGGCCCTCTGCTTCCCCTCTCTCCCCATTTCCCAGCCCGTGATTGTAGAGTGTACCTTATGACCCTCCCAGCACTGCCAGTCAGTGCTTTCACCGAAAGCCCGAAGCAGTGAGTGTGCCCCATCCTGGACACAGACCTTCAGAAGCAAGGGCTAAGTAAATCTTTCCTTTGTAAGTAAGTTGCTTTGAGCATTTCATTATAGTGATGAGAAGCTGACTAATACCTATTGGCTCAGAGCCAGTACTGCAGAATAATCCCTGTGTTCATCCAGTTCCAGTGCTCACTGGGATGTACAGACTTTGAATTGGTATTCATATCAAAGGATCATTGGAGCTGTCACACAAAGACAAAAGTTCCCAACAAAAGTTCAGGAAAATGGGTACAATTCTGGTTCGTGATAGGTGAATGGAAGAGCCAATAGTTTCAGGTAAAGATCTCTGGGTTATATTATTGGCAGGGGTCTTTTAAGTTGTGCCCCCAAAACAAGTGAAGCTGCCACTGGAGGCCTTGTGAAGCTGCCATCTGGACCTGAGCATTGAACGGGCCACAGAAGCTGCCTCTGCACATCCAGGAGCTATAACTCATCCAGACGGCTAGAGCGGCTCTGATGTGTGAGGTACAGGAAGTGACGTGTCTCAGGTGGCACCGTTGGTGGCAGACTCTTTGGAGGATTCAGTCATGTGCCATTGCCAGCAGTTGGGAAGAAGCTTTGAGCATTGCTCATGAGCTGGCGAAGAGCCACTGGAGCTACTGGAACAAATGCCACTTTCTGAACATTAAGGTTACTTGGCAGAGCCTTTGATATTGGGGACTGCCAGTATGTGAAGGAGGGCATGAAATAATTTCAGCGTTTATTTTTAGTAGCTTTAAGAACATGCCTTTCATTGTCTTGTTCCTGGAGCCACCTGTTCAGAGTTTCTGGGATGATAGCTGTGCGGAGCGTCTGCAGCCTCCTTTGTTCCACGGAAGCTCCTCGCTCGATGCCCAGCCGTTTCTTCCGATCATGGCACTAGCAACTGCGGAATATTTCTGAACCGGGAGCTTTGGGATGATTGGGAAGTTTGACAAAATTAAAAATGCCTCCTCTTTCTGTGCGAGACTCTACTTGGATTCTTTATTTATCACTGTGAGATGAATATTTCAGATACCAAGGGACAGAAACCATCCAAAACAAATGTACTTTACTCCCTAAAAACTGAGGTGGCCAGACATTGTTCATGCTGTTCCTGCCTTCTGTCTCAGGATGTGAATCTGCTCATTTGCCCAGCCCACAGTGTGAGGGGTGGCCCAGCTGGCGCAGGCTTTGGAGGCAGGGGGACAGGACACACTCATGCAGCTTGCACCCGACCCTGTGCCACTCGTCTGGGAGAATGTTCCAGTCTGGAGCTGTGACAAGTCAGAATTCTGGAGGGGCTTTGAGATCCGACTTACAGTGACACCCAAGAGACCCTTGGGATACCATTTGGGTACCAAGTGCCAGGCATTTTATACTTTACTTAAATAATTTCTATGATGGTGAATGATTTTCACAAGAAATTTGCGAACATATTGCTCCTGCCCACTCTGTTACAGATAGTGTCTTCTGGGGAAAAAAATCATATAGATTTTAGCAAGGCCTTGCTGTGAACACTGAATAATTTGTTAATCTGTTAATCCCATCTGCTTCTCTTAAAAAGGGGAGAAATTTGCATGGAGATGCTAATGGATCTGCAGCCTAAAAGGGGATTTTCTAAAAAGTTTAATCTAACCAGATTTAGCTGTATCTTCCTTTTTTTTTTTCTGCTTTCCCAGGATCCAATTTTGTATGTACTAAGCTTCGTTAGCATTTATTAAATAATCCCATAAATGTTATTTGATGCCTTTGAGAAGTGTAGGATGGAGTCAGACTCTGGGGCAGAGACTGCCGCCTGGATTTCATTCCTGGCTCTGTATCTCATGGCTTTTATGATGAAGTTAACTCACCTAACCATTCTTTGTCTCAGTTCAACATGAACAAAATGGCAGGGTGTTAGAATCTGCCCTACTGGGTTGGTTGGAATAATGAATTAATAAGTACAAAAGCACTCAGAACATTGTTGGGCATATAGTTAGCACTATCTCGATGCTGATTAGGAGAAGAAGACAATGATTACGACTGTGACAGCAGTATTTCTGATAATAATGATTGTTGTATTTCTGGGTCTTCAATTTAAAATGAAGCTTTGCTGTTCATTGGCTCCTAAGTGTGGGTGGAAGTATAGATGAGTCGATAATCCATTTCTTTGCAGATCTGTGAAATGTTGGGATGGACACGTACAGTGCTGAAAGAATGTAGAGGGCTTGATGTGGGAGGGGAGGAGGTAGGGGACCTTGGGCCAGCCCTGTACCGAGAACACTTCCTCTGGGCTAGAGAAAGGACATATGGAAAGTGCATGTTACATTGGGGAACCAGTTAGCTTAGGGGATGAATTTGCATGTAGCGAGTGAAGTCGGGAATTTAGCTGTAGAGGAAAGTGCACAAGGAGTTTTGACTCATAATTGGGTTTTATCTCGAAGTTCAGAAATAGGAGAATGACAGAGCCAGGGTGGTAGCAAGTCAGGCACACAGGGATGTAGGGAAATACTGGTGCCTCTCAGAGACGTGGCCTCTCATCCATAAAGGGTAAGTGGAGGTTCCTTCTCCTCATCTTCCAGTTTATTGGAACTCAGGAGTGTGACAGGTTTGTGAGATCACAACATCCTTACAGCAATCTGGAGGATATTGGTATTATTATTTTAAGGAGGAGGGCATTGAACCAGTGACTTTCTGCTGACACTTATCTAGTAAACAAAGGGACCAGAATCAGTTCAGAGGTGGGTCTTTCTCTCCACCCACCATCCATCACAGTGGACGTCCTTCCGGTTGACCTACCACCTTGCTCACCTGTATTGGAATCTGTGAGGTAGCTGGGTCTGTACCATCAGCTCACCATGTCGCCACCGCTGTCACCATGGCAACCAGCTTCACCTGTGCCATCGCCACCACCCTGGCCACCACCATGCCACTGTCACCATTGCCATTGCCCCCACGCTTCTGTAAGAGGCAAGGAGTCAATAGGCAGGTCCAGAAGCAAGTTACAGATACCAGGCCAAATGCTTCCAGAGAGTTACTTTTGCTTGATTCTAGCTTTCTTTTCAACGGCACGCCTCGGTCTGTGCTCTTGCAAAGACATTTTTATCAGGCTTATTTGACCTATCCTTCTTAGGAATACTTTCAGGATGACTGTGAGTTTCCCTGGGATGCTGTGAAGCGTTTTGGTAAGATTATTGGTTTAGCTGCTATTTTATTCTATAACAGTTTCTGCAGCAGAGTGCAGGTGAAATTATTTCCTGTTCAGGATTAGCCTTCTCTTCTCACCAAAAGCTAGTGCTTGCTAAAAGTCCTTATAACCACATACTAGGTAATTGAATAATGTGTATATCAAATTAAAGTCCAAATGATGCTTTTAATAGCATAATTACTCATAATAAGAAAAAGGTCAGTATTCACTAGTGATTATCTATTCTCTGTAATTTTTAAAACATGAAAAATGCTGTAGCCAGCACATACAGAGGGGAAAAGGCCCTGTGAAACTCCAGTGGTATGAGAAAACCGTGCCTGATTATTAAATTAGTATTCCATTTGAGAGACACAATGTATAATTGATCAGCTAATTTACCTGAAGCCTATCATTTAAATACTGTATTTTCATAGATTCTTAAATGCACATTTTCAAAACGAAGCATCATTGTGTGATATGGTTTATTTAGCATTTTTCTTTTCCTGCCTTAGAAATACATAAAATTAAAACATGTTTTAAAATCAGTGGCATCTTACAGCAGTGAAATGAGGGATTCACATCTTCTCATTAAAGAAAAACAAAACACACACATTTTCCTAATGAGATATCATTGAAAGACTGAAATAAAAGAGAAAACAAAAGAAAAACCCACCTCTTTAGAAGGAGCCAATTCTGATTGATTGCAAAAAACTGAACTTATACATTCTAGTAGCCGTTCATCTCGCTAATTTATACTAGATGCTTTTCTGTGTGAGACAGTGGATTAGTGTTTTATGGGACTATTAATTCCAAGGATAAATAGAAACCTATACCGCATGTGGGTAGAGCTTTTTAGTTTATCAAGCACTATCCATATATCATTGAATTTATTCTCTGTGTTACCTTGGAAGTGAAGCCTTACTCCTAAGCCTTGGCTACAGAATCAGTGACCAAGCTAATGGTTGGTGGTTTAGCAAAAGCTGCCTGAGTTAGGATTGCAGACAAACTACACCCTGAGCCTTCTACCTCCGAGTCCACTTCTTCCACTGCATACAGAGAGGAGAGTTGAAGCAGGGGCTTCTGAGGCAACCTAGTCTGTGGTCTGCTTTTGCAGTCTTCTACCTATGTCACTCGAGCCAAATGGTCCTTTCCTCTGTTTGTTTCATTAGTTGTGTGAGTCACATGTACTTAAATCTCTTTTTTTCTTTCTTTCTTTCTTTTTTTTTTTTATTGCAGTCTTGGAGATTGAACTTAGGCCCTTGTACTTCCAAGGTAGGCGTTGTACCACTTGAGCTAAATCCCAGGCCCACACGTAGACCTTTGCTAAAACAAGAGGGAAAATACAGGGTAAAAAGTGAGTTCCCCATGCTCCCCCTTTTCTAGTGTTTATTCTGTGTGTAAATAGCTTTTTAACATAAACCAAGTCATAGAGTGTATAATATTTTGTGATTCGACTTTCTTACAGTATATCTTGGTGATTTATTCATTCATTCCAACAAATATTTGCTGTTCTCAGCACTGGGAAATCCTTCTATGTGGTTTTAGCTTGACTGGTCTCTCAGACAGCTGAAAGTATTCCATAGTATATCTATGTATGTGGAATAACTTATTAAGACATTTTCCTGTCCCTGGACTGATTTGGCTTCTTTTCAATGTAATTGCAATTACAATTAATGCCACAGTAGCAACATAAAAATCATAGGACATGTCTGTCTGTACAAATATTATCTAGCTTCCTAGATAGGAAAGCCTCAAAACAGGTATGCTTAGACGAGGTCAGGGGCACACTCCCATATTCCCAGCATTCTGGGAAGCTGCAGTAGGAGGAGCTCTAGTATTAGCAAAGCCTGGGCAATTTAAGATGGACTCTTTCCTAAAAACCAGGACAGAAAGTTGGAGATGTACCTCAGTGCAGAGGCTCTGGGTTTGGTCCCTAGTGCTACAAGATGTGTGTTAGTTGTAGTTGTTTGTGCCTCAGACAAGGCAGCCTGAGTCTCTTTCTTTCTTTCTTTCTTTTTTTTTTTTTTTTTTTTTGGTGGTTGGAGATTGAACTCAGGCCCTTTGCATTCCGTTTGTGCATTGCAGGACACAGTGTTTACCTCACAGAGTTCTGCTGCAAATCCAGAGAGTGAAGTGCAGGAGCTGCCCTGAGGGATTCACCCTGTTGGAGGAGCGAGACGGGTCCACAGAAAGTACCCCCCTGACGCTGTCAGTGCTCAGAGCATCTTCACGGCACCAGTAGTTTTAAGAGGTCGGAAAACACAAGAGACCTTGGCAGCTATTGAGAAGGGACAGAAGAGTGGGTCTTGTCCTGCTGGTGCCTGGGCCAAAGTGTGCTGGGCCGAGACATCGCAGAGCAGCGAGCTTATGTGAAGGCAGAGGGAGGAGAGAGGGCAGTGGGATGGCACCGGTGTGGCCTGGCACTGCTGCCCGCTGTGTTTGCACTGGCCCCTGGACCTCGCCTATCATGAGCTGCGCAGCAAATTAACCTTCACTTTGTCTGCTGAGCTTGGCCACCCTTTTTCATTCCTCACTGTTCCGCACAGTGCCAAAATTAAACACGTACAAACCACGCCAGTCCCTCATATTCCTCTAGCAGGGCATGGTGTTCACCAAAGGGTCAGTGATGGAGTTGAAATTGCAGTGAAAATTCTAGTCTGCTGCCATAATGAAGCTACATTTCAGTTCCACTGACCTCATCTGCTTTGTGCCCAGCAGCCTGCCAGGCACTTCTGAGTGGAGGAGAAAAGAGAAAAGAGCGAGGAGAATAAGAAGGTCATGAGACCATTTCCCAGTCCACGGAAGCTTTCATGTTAGAAATACATAGAATATTGTTTTGTGTCAGCAGAGCTGTGTGAGGAGCATGTGCTCCCTGGATCTCCTCTCGCAATGCGTTATTTTCTGAAGGCGTTTCTGGGTCCATGGAAATAGTAGCAGGGTAGGTAAAAGACATTTTGGCATTTTTAGGGAGGATTCTGCTGTCAGCAGGGGTGTGCTTTTGTGAACATGTGAAAACTGACTGGTTTATGGAAGCAACTGGCAAAAATCTCCCCTCGCTTGTTCGTGTTACCTCCAGCTGAAGCTGCCAAAGATCATGATAGACGTTTTGTTCTGCTGATGGAAGCTATTTGTTCACCATCTACAGCCATTTCATACTGTCAGGAGCTGAGTCAGGTGGTGTGTGGGTCTCTGTGTGTGTGTCTGTGTGTGTCTGTGTGTGTGTGCGTGTGTGTGCACACACTTTCTTTATCCTTCTATACATTATTATGTGCTGATTTCCACAATGATCCCAATTTTCTTGCCTCCATAGAGCTAGAAAGCCATGATTTTTGTGGTTGCATCAAGACTTCGGGGTTCTTGAACTGGAAAGCATCTTGGTGATTTGAACATGTCTTCTGTAACAATCTTGAGCTATAACTAGATGGACCCTGTTAGAAATAGATTAGCAGCCGTCTACTCCTCTCACCACAGTCGAGTGAGTAGGATGCCAATCTTTACCAACTAGCGAGTTTGGCTTGGGCTGGGCTCCCAACTATAGAGCCTACGAACTGTCCTAGGCTGCATGTCCATGCAGCCTGCAAGTGACTGCCATCTGGATGTCTTGATGTCATATTTTCCACTGAGACTATATTGCAGCAAAGGTTATGGTGAATGTTCTTTTGCAGTCATTTTCTAACCCAGCCTGGAGTGGAGGTCTTGATTTTAAAGTGGAAGTAGCTTGGTTTCTGAAACATACAACAGTCATGGAAGTAATGAGCATTCACACAGAGTCTTGACACAGAGACCATGGTCTGAGCACTTTATGAGGTTATCACACTTGACTCTTCAGTAGCCATCACAGCTGGGTAGATGTACTAAGGTAATTTGTTCTGGATCAAGGGGTGTTGCATGTGGCTGTGAGCACAAACTCAGTCTGACTTTGGATCCCAAGCTGTCATGAGTTAGGAGCGCACAGCAGGGCTCAGGTGAGCAGTGATAAGGCAGAAACATATGATGCCTGGGCCATTACTTCTGATGGGCGACTTAAGAAGGTACAGTCATTCATTTTCTCTTCCCAACTGCCTGGGATCCTCTTGTGATTCCTACCAGGAATCATTGATTACTGAAAATGGTTTGTGAAGCGATCCAATTAAATGAGCCGGAATTCCATGTCAAGTGTTACTGTCTTTATTTGCTTATGGCAAGTGGTCAGAGACTTTCTCTGATCAGCAAAGCAAGCATAAAGTGGTTGATTAATTTCTTGAAGTTCTGTCCAATTTTCAGTTTAATTCTTCTTCTTAACACACACCCCATTTTTCTTTCCTCTCTCTATTATTACTTGCCAGAACACATCATTTATAATTTAACTTCCCTTTAGTGTTGGGTTAATAATATTAATCTGAATCTTTTCACACCTTATCTTTATTTTAAATAACTTGTAAAAGATGGTCAGGAATAGACCTGCTTAAACCAATATCAGTTTTTTTGTAGACTACTTAAAAGCAAATAATTTTTACTACCCTATAAAATATATATATACTTCCCATACTATAATTTTCTTGTAATGAAAATATTTTTGAATGCTTTCTATATTTCTAGCCCATACTCAGTGTGAGGAAAATACAGGAGTTAATAAGACCTATCACTACAATTTCAGGTTTTCCCTCTTGTTAAAATGAAGTTAATAATTACATTATTTTGTAGTCTTCTAGTTATATAATCTTTGTAAATGTCTTAGTCTTGTACATATTCTAAGTACTTGGCAAACATCAGGGCCTTTGATCCTGTGAACTAGACCCAGCTGGCTGCCCTGGTCCAAGGCCTCTCCTTGCTCTTTGGGATTCTGGACATGGCTTAAAACTCCTCTTTCTTCTTCCTCACTGCTTGAACCTCACCTGTGACTATTCTCAATCCTCTGTTGTGAATTCATCTGTAAAAACACTAACTAAGGTGTTAATTATGAGGGTAGTGGAGTGCTTCCTGGTTGCCCATTCTTAGTGTTGAGAAACAGATGCGAGATTGAGAACTGCTTTAATTCCTCTGACATCTGCCTGCTTCCCTTTAGTTACTACTAGGCAATCAGTGAAGCTGGTGACACACAGCACATCCCTCTGAGAAAGGAAGAGTATATGTGGTGTGATGAGCTCACCTCAACCCACTCAGCCTTGAGAGTCTCCAGTCCCCGCAGCTCTCTAAGGAATGCTATCTCCAGGACTGTCGTGGTTTTAAAACGGAATGTTCAGGCTCCAGAAACCTCCTGGCTACCAGACAAACTGAGATATTTGGACACCTCAAGTCTTGCTTGTGTGTAATTATTATAATAAAAAATGGAAACAACTAATCCCTTTACAATAACTTGCTTCAAAGTGTGTTACACCGATGAGCCTGTTATGTGGCTGCTCCTAAGTGCAGCAGGAAGGAGAGTCTTGTGGAATCCAGATCTTACTTCCTGCTTTGCATAGGTCTGAAGTTACATATCCCTTTCCTGTCTGGTTAAACCAATCCTAGAGCTGCTGCAGGCTGTTCAGAATAAGAAAAGGTGAAGTGAGAGCTGTAACTAGAAAGTTGACAATGGTGGCTTTCGCTCAGCGGATCACCCTACCTTGGTCCTTTTGAAGAGTCAGCCTAGAAAACCAAACACTGAAGGAATGGCTGCTCGGTGACCGTGGTACTAGAGCAAAGAAGTCTGAGTAATCATGTTAGAAAGAGTCAAGTTTAATGAGTTCTGCTTGTTCATCTGCAGATGTGTACCAGGTGGCAGGCTGTACACCGTCTGTTGCCGGAAGTGGTGTAGATCTCAGGCTGGGCATTTTTTCTAGAGATAACACTTCAGGTTATCCCAGTTTTCAGTCAGAATTGCAATAAGGTTGTAGAGATTCCTCAGCCCTGCTACCATGGAGAATTCTCTTCATAGGTAGCACAGAGATCCATAGCTGTGCAACTTGCCTCTCCTTCACTGAAGGGAACCCCTCCACCACATCTGCACAGCAAAGCTCAGGACCGGTTACTCTCCGTCCGTCCTACCTGAGGATGCCTTGCTCATCTCAGCAGGACTCAGGGATGTGTGCAGACAGCGACCATGAGATAAGTATTTGAGTGGCTCCTATCCCGTGTGCTTATTAGCTCCCGTTCTAAATACTGTCATTTGCAGTATTCCACCGAAGGCTGAAAGGAGCAGCCCTAAGCTGGGACTGTGCTCTAAAATTAAGAAAATCCAATAATGCAAATCGGGCTTGTTTCTTTGTACTCTCCACTCTACTTTCAGACTTTCTTCTTACTTCTTGACTTTTCTATGTGCTTTTGACACCTTAGGGAAGAAGCCTTTTATTCCCAGCTCAATGGCAAACATTCCCTTGGTTACATTCCAAATTGATACCATTTTCCCGGGTATAATCAGCTCTCCAGTGAATCTGATTCTTTTTCTGGTTCTGGCAGAACCTGTAATACCCCTCTCTGACCTCTCTTTCTCCTGATGTGTTCTCTGTGGTGGTTCTGGTCCAACTTCCATGGGCCGCTGGAAGCACAGTCACTCTGTCCCTCCTGTTTCTCATTCACAGGTTTTTTGAAGGTGGAAGACTCCATCATATTCTACGATTTTGTAACAACCAATTTTGGCTCAGCAAACTTAGTTCTGTCACTATCGTGAACACAAAGCACCTGTATCTCTTCACAGTGATAATTCCCAAGGACTTCTCCTAGTTCCCCTTCAGGTTTTGCAAGGCCGGAGTGTGAAGGGCCATATACAAGGGAAGGATCAGCTGAGTCCTAACCCTTTTAGTAACTCTGCTGCTCTTACAGACCCTCCTGTGAGCAAGGCTTTGAAATATTATTTTTGTCTTTAGCTGCTAAAACTCAGATGTAGTCACACACAGAGAGGAAACAACCTCCTCAAGGACACTCATTGCCAGTCAGGGTTGAGCCCGTAACTTAATGAAGGCCTGATAATTCCAGTGGAGTTGCCAGAGCCATGCTTTTCTCTCTCCGTCTAGCCAAGCCTGTCACTGAGTGTGATGCTGCCTGGCCCTGCCCTGGAGCCCTCTGATCTCCTCTGAGGAAGCTCATCTCCAGGGAAGGGTGCGGGCTGTGGCCATCCATCACAGGAGTCTGGGGTGCTTGTGGAGTCCAACCTCACCACACCGGCTTCTCTAGCTGGGCCTTGGTGGAGGTGGCCCCTTCCCAGTTTTAACCTGCTAATTGTACTGAGCAGGGTCACTTCTCCCCTTTGTGTGCCTCAACCCTTTGTCCTGCTGCTCCCTCAAGACTGGGGCTGCTCTGCTTTGGTGCCTGGTCTACCTTCCCAGAGTCCACGCTCTCTCCCTGAGCAGTTGCCAAGCTGTTGCCAGGGGTCCTGCCTTCTCCTGCCCCCTTGCCACCTGTCTGCCTCCTCACATGGTGCTGGCTTTCACATGTGTTCACACTGGGCTCCTGGCCTTGCAGAGTGGATCCCAGACCTTGTTTCAGCCCGAGCCGCTGTGCCTCTGTCTCCTGAGCACTGTGCGGACCCTGTCTGGGCTTCACCCTGTACCCTGTGTCTGGGGCAACCAGTGGAAAATCAATGTTCTGGCCTTGTCCTCAGAGTGCAGCTGTCTCAGTCCGGAGGAGCCATCTTTCCCTGCCCCCTGGGGACTCCATTTGGGCTCAGTACTTGGTGTCACCTTGCATATTTTTGGGTTTTGCTGCTGTTTATATTTGTTTGTTTGTTTTACTGGGAACTGAACCCAATACCTTTTACTTTGAGCTATATACCCTGGGAGTTGGTATTTGTACATAGCATATCTAAATTCTCTTTATTTCCTCTTCTCTTCCCTTTCTCTCCTCACTATCTCTTGGTTGGGTCTCTTTAAAGGCTATGTTTGAACTTGAGACCTTCCTGCTTCAGCTTCTCAGAGTGCAATCTCAGGATTGCAGGCACGTACTACCTTGCTTGGATTCACTTATTTCTTATGGGAATTAACCTTTTGTCCTCTGGTCTAGGATCAACCAGCCTGTTGTCTGTCCAAGAAATATTTGTGTCTGCTTTTGCTGTTGTGAGTGGTCCTTACTTTCTGTGTGTTGTCAGTTTGTAGATGCACATGTCCCTTTGTGTCTTCCTCCCTTGGAATTTGCAGAGGGCATGTGACTCACCTTTCCTCACAGGGTTGTGCTTAGCTGGATGAGTGCACTGTCCTGCTCCTGGCCTTCAGAATGGTCTGTGGTTCTGAGAGTCAGAGGATCTGATGAGTGTAAGCTCTGAGCCTTCCACGGCCCCTTAAATCTGGTTGGCAGTAAACACACGCCTATTAGTAACAAGTTAAAAACTATCAGATTGCTAGAGTCGAGCTTGGAGTCAGGATGAAGGAGAGACTTACTCAAATTTACTGGAATAACTGTATCCTTCACTTTGTGTAGGAGAAGGAGCAAGACAAGGCTATTAGAAATCTTGGGAATGAGCAATGTCTCTAAAGGAATCGCATTATCAGATGCGTGCATCTCCTGAATGGCAGGATGTGAAGATCATAGGAGAAGGAGTAGAAATCAAGTAGCCTTAGGAATGGTCAGTTGGTGTGTTGGTAGAAAATTAGATATATTTCCTACCATGCACCCAGGGCTGGCAGAATCAAAGCAGGTATTCCGCAATTTGTTTAAGTGTTGTAAGAGTTAAGATATTTCCAAACTTTGTAATTGCAAATCTAACAGCAATGCACATCTGTATGTGTTTCATACATATATGCCTGCATTTATGATGCGTAGTGATCTTGAAGTGGAGCCACATGTATCATAGACTTTAGAAAAATACTTTTGTACTTCAAAAAGGTAAAATTAGTCTGAGGAGTCCACATTCCTACTGGATGTTATGAGTCTTTCTTAGATGAAATATCTGTGCTGAGGGAATGCTGTGCTCCAGGTGAAAACGCAGGAGTGAACCTGCGTGGTCTAAAATAGGAAATGTCCACAACCCAAGCGCTCAGTGAAAACAGAGCCAAAGCAGTGCGTGTGGCCCGTCCCAGGTGCACAGGTGGATCCAGCCGGGAGCAGCGCGCTGCTGCCTTACCCAGCTGCACGTGGAGAACACGTCGGCAGGAAACGTTTCTGCGACTGTCCCTCAAGGCGAGGCGAACTACCCCTTATACTGAGAAAAGGAATCCAGAGCCCAGTGTGAAAGCGGCGCTCGGTTCTTTGTCTGTGTCATCCGCATGCTCGAATCGTTACAGAGGGAGCACATTTCACAATTACCGTATGTATATATTTTCAATTAATTAAAAATCTATCGTGTACTACTGTCTGTCAGTGGTGTTTGAATCTTTGCTAAATGACTGCAAGCACAGCACATTTTATAAAGGCAGCGTTTCTATCTCCAGCCCCTACGCCGAGACTGCACAGTGGAGAAAAGATGGATAAACCACCGGTGTTCTCGAAGCACTCGCGGTTCTGTGTAGGAGCAGACATTTGGGCAGATAATGATGCCTCGCTGAGAAAGCTGCTCTCAGTAAAGATATCGAGAGAAGCAAGGCGGAAGTGGAGGAACCCACTGGTCCAGGTCACAGCCCATTGGGACCTGAAGAGCAGCCGATCTCCAGGTGAAGAAGATGGAAGCTGTATCTGGCAAGAGAAAAGCAGGGAGGCAGTGGACCTGCGTGGAGGGCAGGGAGTTATTTCCCAGAAGAGATAGGCCAGGGAGCTGGGAGCTGCGCTCGGCATCACTGAGTCAGACCAGATAGCCCGGCCATAGAAATGGGTCTGTTTCTCCCGCGCATCTGCAGCCCCAGCTCCAAGCAGCTTGAGGGAACGCAGAATGCGTGCGAGTGTGCGTCCCACAGTGTGTGGGGACGAAGCAGTCACTGTCGTCAGAATGCGTGCGAGTGTGCGTCCCACCGCGTGTGGGGATGAAGCAGTCACTGTCGTGGCCTCGTGGTCTCTGCTCTCCCCAGCGCATCTCCCTCCCACCTGACAGTGTCCCTCTCAGAATCCCCTGCTCTCCGTCTGTAGCAGCTTGTGTCTCACCGGTGCCCCTAACGTCTCTCCTCAGGCACCCTCCGTTCTGGTCTCCCTGATGGCTGAGTCCAGGGCTCCGCGCTCTCCTGGTGGTTAGCTGGGTGTGCCTGGTCTTCTGCTGCTGATGTCTGTTCTTGTGTTGCGTCTGGCTTTTCTCAGCTGTGTCTTCCTCTCCCCTGTCTCGAGACCACTGGCCTCAAATCCTGATTTTCCGTCTTTGTGTCTACAACAGACACCATAGTTCCTGACACACAGGAAGTGCTTAATGAACAGAGGGTGATAGATTAAAATGAACAAATGAACATTCCCCCACTTAGTGGTGGGTTACTGATTATTTCTATTTGTTCTTACCTGGCCTATCAAGTAGCAGGCCATCCTATGGGGTTATGGGATATTATAGTTATAGGACAAGGTACCTTTTAATAATTCTTAGAAGAGGAAGAATAATGGGGTAACACATTCATGAGGGTCAATGTAGTATTGGAATTCAGAGCAGACTGAAGGCTGTGTTATTCATAAAAACATACATAGATTTAACAAAAAGTAGAGGCTTTTCAGTAGAATCCGAGTTGTAATAAAATTTATACTTTTTATTTTGAAGTATTTTATACAAAATGCCCCCGATTCATGGTGGAGATTTTATTTTGGAGGCTCCTTGTAGTAGGGAAAACCTGGTCACGGAGTCTAAACCGTGAGGGAGGCGCCTGCGGTCGTTCTGGGCTCTGCCTTCAGAAGGCCCCACTTCCGGTTGGCTGCGAGGCTGTGACCCGAGGTTCTGTCCGGTGTCAGGTCGTGGGCCGTGTCTGGGGTCCTGACAGTGCCACTGGAGAGCCCCGGATGTCATCGGCGCTGGACTGAATAGTTCGTGAATGAATGAGTGTTCAAGTTATTTACAAAATGCTGCCTAACCACCTGCCTTCGGTGTGGTACTTAAAACGCCTCATACTTATGCTGTCTTCTCTTAAACGCCCGAGGTTGGTGGCTCACTTCCTCAGCATTTCTGAACATCTCTGCAGGCGCCAGACGCAGAGCCCTCGTCCGTAGCTACTAATAACAGCTTCCTGGTTTAAAGTGGCTTTTAAATCATCGGAATCACAACACGCAAAGGTGTTTTCCTTGCTTTTCATGCTGCCCTCTGTCCAGCCCTTCATCATTTGGAAGTAGTCTTGTTTGACTAGAAAATAAAGAAAAATGGAGAAGTGCTGTGGAATGCGTTAACTTTGGAAATCAGAGCTCTTTGCAAATAGGAGCTGCAAAGTTGATTTGATAGATTACGAATTATTGCTTGGTACCTTTCCTGTGCAGTGGACTTTTTATTAAGAAAGCAGTATACTAATATTCTAAAAACTGAAGTCTTAAACAGAATACAAGTGTCCCCTTATACACATGTGCATGCTCGTGCGCACACACACACATACACACACACACACACACGCACACACACACACACACACACAGAGCTGGAGGCTTAACAACAATTTGCTTTGAACAAAGAGACAAGTGGGGCATGAAATTAAGTGTTGGGCACATTAAATCTACAGATTTTAAACTTTTTGTGGTCACTTTTCCCAAAGTAATAGAAACTTGAAAACTAGTTTCACTCTAAAAAGAATTATGGAATAAAATAGGTTTGATAAGTGGAAATACTGTGATTGAAAAGCCAAGAGTGAGCCTGGCATCAGCCTGCTGGCGGTGTGAAAGATTTTTGCTGCTTCATAATCAATAACCCTAAATGACTCTGAAGGGCTCTGCTGATGTTTAAAAGGTAGAGAAAAATGATGTAATGGAGGAGCAGAGAGTCAGTGGAAAATCAGTTTGGAATCTTTTTCAAGGCATTTCTTGAAAGATCAGAAAAAATGTCTTGTGCCTGAATCTCTGGTTTGTATATCGGATGTGTAATCCCAATATGTTTATTATTAAGGGAATGTGCTTTCTAATCAAAGAGGTCAGGAAATGCCACGCTTACCTTTGAGCTCTCAGCCTCCTCCTGCACCTGCTCAGAATGCCGAGAGGCTAAAGATCAGAGTGAGGCCTC
>PVIR01023515.1:0-26960 GCA_004026965.1 Petromus typicus | reverse complement strand
CACATAGTTGTTTCTTTCTTTTTCTTTTTTTTTTCTTTTTTTTTTTTAGGTTTTTTGTGACAGGGTCTCGCTTTGTGGTTCAGGCTGGCCCTGAGCTCAGCCTCCAACTCACATCACAGCAATCCTCCTGCCTCTGCCTCCCAAGTGCTGGGATTACAGGCGTGAGCCACCACGCCCGGCACTGTGGTATGTGGTACTGTTTGCTGCTGGGCGTGAGTCTCCATGCCCAGTATGGTATGTGGTTACCGGGGATCGAACCTGGGTCCTTGTGCTTGCAAGACAGGCGCCAGAACCACTGAGCTAACTCCCCGGCCCTAGTTGTTTCTTAAATAAATGAAAGAATACACAAGTGAAAATCAACTCTTTCCTCTTCATTGTCTCTTCTATCTAATTAAGAATCAAGAAGCCCTATCAATATGAAATATTATGTCTCTCATGTCAGTCCTCTCTCCATCCTCGCTGTCATCACCCAGCTTCTTCTAGCTCACATCACTCTGATGGCCTGAATGTTTCCTGTTGTATGTAAGTAATTACACATTGTATCTGTAGCACGCTGAACATTGAAGCTCCTACCCAAAGACCTCTAAAAGTGATTGAAAGTTAAAGTCATTGGTTTATGCCCTATAATCACTTCCTTATCATATATATTGTGTCTATGCCTGTAAACACATGTGCAAAAAATGAGATGTAACTTGTGTGTTCTATCAATGCGCTATATCCCCAAGGCCTTGTGTTGTATTATAATATAATGTATTGTTATCTTATTTTATGATAAATTCTTACCAAGTTACCCTATCTGACTTCAAATTTACAATTTTCCTGCCTTAGTATCCCATGTAGCTGGATTTCAGGCATGTATCAACACTTGTGGTGTCTACAGTATTTATTGTGGGGCCCGGTTAAGTCAAGTTTTTGTTATGTAGCTAAGGCTGGCCTCAGAGTTGCAGCAAAGCTCCTGCCTCAGTATTCCAAGTATTAGGATTCCAGGTATGTGCCACTATGCTTGACATTTGCAGTATATTTTAATGAATTCATGATTCTCCTGGACAATATTTTGATATCAGTAACACTTCACTCTCAATGCAGCAGATGACCTAAATCCCAAGGAATTAGGATACTAAACAAAATGGTGCAGGGAACTCACCAGGCCTTACCCGTAATTGGTAAAACATTTGCATTTCCAGCTGCCTGCTGAGGACGCGGCTGTCTTTCTTATACAATAAGAACAAAAGACTTCTTAATATTTCCCTGTAGTGGATTAGGCCGAACCAATCCAGAACTTTTTCTTCATGAAGGCTTAGATTACTTCTTAATCACTTGATTCCACTGAGAAGCTGTGCATATTTTCTCTCCTGACCAAATAGCTCTCTCTAGTCAGCCTCTGAGGTATATAGGAAAGCTTGAATGCGAAAGACCAAATGGACTGAAAGACTCTGGCTGAGAGAGTACAGATCACCTCCCCAAGCGGGGAAATGGCTTCATTGCTTTGTTAGTTATGCTTGTAGCGTGCATTTCTAATGTCTCTTCTCTTCACTCGTGAGTGTTTAAACATTTTAATGAATATGTTATTTACTGCAATAAAGTCAGCGTCTGCTATTAAATTAATAGAGCAGTATAACCAAAAATCCCATAATGGCAATTTGTCCATGCTCAGTATTGCTGAGATCCACCCCCAGGATTCTGTCCATTTGAATCCTCTGCTAGTCACTACATGGTGCATAAATTCTCTTTAGCTACAAATGACTGTCAAATTCAAGCTAATGTGTATATATGTATTTGCTTGTGTGTGTACAATGCATCACCGTAGAGACTAAAGTAAATAAGTGCTGAAGACAAAAAAGGCAATCCTTCCTCTGCCAGCTCCAAATCCTTGAGCAAGTTCTAGCTGTCTTAAATTGTGACTGCTTTCACTTATAATGTGAGTGTAATAACAATTTCTCCTTTCTTGGGTTATTCAGATAAAATAAATACAATGTTATGTACAAATCATTATGCTTGGCCCACGTTCAGAGTCTATAAATATCATGGATCTCGTTAGCCTAGAAGGAGATTTTTTGAAATATAGAAAAATGTCCTCTCTGGAGGAAGCAGTGATCCTGTGACAAAGTAAGAAGCCAGGAGTTAACTGTGAGCCGAGCATCTCCAGGTAGGAAAACTTGCCTGGCCCCTGGCTCTGGAGTTGATCTTATTTTCTTTCTCTTGACCTCAATCATGTTCCTCATTCTTTTCTTTGTTTCTCATTTTTTTTGTTTGTTTATTTTTGAGATACGTTCTTGCTTTGTAGTTCAGGCTGACCCTGAGCTCACTATGTTGGCCAGGTGAGCCTGGAACTCACAGCAATCCTCCTGCCCCTGCCTTCCAAGTGCTGGGATTACAGGTGTGAGGCACCACGCCCGGCACTATGATATGGGGTTCTGACTGGTGGTGGGCATGAGTCTTCACAGTCAGAATTGTATATAGTTACCGGGGATTGAACCCCAGCCCTTGTGCTCACAAGGCAGGTGCTGGAACCACTGAGCTAAATCCCAGGCCGTGTTCCTCATTTTTAAAATTCTTAAGTGAATTAAGCTATACATGATCAGTTGAAAATGATATTAGAAAAAGAAAGATTTCTACTTTAGGAGACTCCAAAAGTTAGCACTTTGTATTTATAATCTCTCATTCTGAACACCAAGACCTGAACTTACCCTATAATGCAAACTCAAAAACTGGTTGCTTAACAAGTGGATTTATTATTTAACAAACAAAGAATATATGCCGTCTAACTAATTTTAAATTCATTCTAGGATTGAACTGATAAATCTGTGTATCCAGAATTTCACTTTAGATATTTTGAATACTATCACAGCACACAAACTAAAAATAGATCCATAGAATTATATTGTACCATAAAATTCATCATCTGATAAGCACATGTAATTAGGAAGGAAGACCCAAGCGATGTGGAAAATTAAGCTTTTAACCAGACACTGACTTCATCACAGGAACTTGTCCTAATACAGGTAACAATTTATACATTAAAATTCTTTTCAGAGTTGTCTTGCCATGTCTTCATTAGCCTTGACTATAGAGGCAATCTAGGGTGGTAGAAGAGGAAAATGTCCAAACTTTTATTTGTCCTGTTACTATTTCACTAAATTAGCCAATTTTTGAGATCATATCGTCTGTTTAATTAGGCAATCCTTTGAATAAGAAGTAAAATACTTCCCTCCACCTTATCCTGACAATGTTTACTTCTAGGCATCTCAATGCGGCAGGACCCAGATTCAAACACAAAACCACAGCACGGATTGAGAGAGGAATACAGCCATGCAGACCACAGAAGGATGCTGAGTGGTCAGTTACACACAAGCACACTCACAGTCTTGGAAGGAAGGCGAAGTCTGGACAAAGTTGAGGTCTACCAACCTCCTGTCACAACCTGAAAAGGAGCTCAATTTTTCTAACTAAGCCACATTCTAAACCATCATGTAATCAGCCAGGACTGTCCTGCTGGTTTGAATTAAAACTACAAGTTCTCCAGAGCCTTGCCTTTCCTGACCTTCTTCTCGCTCAGCATTTTATTTCACCAAGAAGATTTATCACTTTCTGACACATCATAAAACTTAATTGTTATTGTGCCAATTTTCTGTTATGCATCTCAACCTTCCATGTATAAATTAGGACATAAGATCATGAATATGTGTGTATTTTTTATCTCACTAATGTATTTTAAAGACAAGCGCAGACTCAGTGACACATTGAACTCCCCATAAATATTTTTAATGTATTAAATTAATGTCACTTCTTTGATTAAGATATTTTTATTAAATGGAGTATTAGTCACCCATAAAGAATGATAAATTAGAGACATTTATACTTCAATGGATGGACCTTGAGGTCATACTCATAAGTGAAATAAATAGGACCCAGGTGTGTAAATATCATATTATCTCTCTATTATGAGAAACTGAAAGCATTAATGAGGTTCAGCATGTACGATAGGTACTGTGACATAGGAAGAAAATCTTCAGAGGGAAAAAGAAAAAGGGGGACAAGGGCATGTAAAGAAGGAAAAGAAAAAATTCAGTGGTAAAAAATGGAAGCAAAGCTTATGTATATAGAGTTCAGGGTTACAGGGAGAGCAGGAAATAAGAAAAATGAGAATTAAGATGTATCATATAAGGGACAAATTGTCAGTGTTGAATGTGATTATGAAGTGCATCTAAAATGTACTAATAAATGGCTGTTTTATACAGAAAAATATTTTATTGGCTTTTATCACATTTAAATTAAAACCTACAACAGATGTGTATACTAACTCTTTCATTTTCCATTTCACTTCATATTTCTTTCTTCTTGTTTACTTTACCATAAAACCAATTGGCTCCTTTCTGAAAATAAGCATTGTGTTAGTCAGCTTTTCCATCCTTGGTACACCAAACCTGTCATAATTCCCAGAGGGAGAAAGAAGACAGGTTTCTGTCACAGTTCCAGAGAATCCAATCCATAAATTTTGGAAGAAACATCATGGTAGACCTGAGTTGATCATTTCATGGCAGGCGGGAGGCAGAGCAGGGGAACAGTACCCAGGAGAAGGCAGCAAGGGACTAGCCAGAGACCCAAGGTCACACCCAGAAGTGTGCTTTGTTAATCACTTGAGCAGCTCCTGGCCCCCTTGAGACGAAAATCCACCTTACCCTCACAAGGATGCCGGGTTCTTGCGCTCGTCAGGGTTTTCTTACAAGCTGTTCTCTGCTCCTCACCAGACTCTTGTCTTTCATTGGCTGACTTCTTAATCTTCACATATCTGATAAAAGATTATTCTTCCATCACCTTTAAAATTTAGAGTGAGTGAAAAAAAAATAAACTGTCAGGAAAAATTCCTTAAGTAACCACAATGGAGTATTATTTTCTTTTCTCACTTTCGGAAAGCATCTCTCTTTTACCACAAACGTACTTTATTTTTATTCTATCCTTGTACTAAACACAATTTATAACAACATATTTGTTTCATTATTTGCTCTATGTTCCTCCAATAGACTGTGCCCCAGGAGAATAAGTCTATCATATTTCACTAGTTTCCCTCACTTAGGCTCTTAAAAGAACCTCTTCTTTCTTACTTTCAAGGGATATTTTAAAAGAATATACAATAGGGGCCGGGGATTTAGCTCAGTGGTTCTGGTGACTGTCTTGCAAGCTCAAGGACCCAGGTTCGATTCCCTGTAACCATACACCATACTGGGTGTGGAGACTCACGCCCAGCAGCAACAGGTACCACATACCACAGTGCCGGGTTTGGTGGCTCATGCCTGTAATCCCAGCACTCGGGAGGCAGAGGCAGGAGGATTGCTGTGATGTGAGTTGGAGGATGAGCTCAGGGCCAGCCTGAACTACAAAGTGAGACCCTGTCTCCAAAAAAAAACAAAACAAAACAAAAGAATATACAATAAATATCATTTGTCAGCTTGACTCTTTACTTTCAGGATTTAGATTTCTATTCCTAGTTCAAAGTCAAAATGAATTAAATAATATTTTCATTCATGAGTACGGTGAGGATGGCTATGTGCTTTTACACCTGCCCCTGTTCAGGAGTGTCCAGATGTGATGTGACTGAAGTGGATACCATTTGGGGCATCTTTTGAAGATATTCTTCATGTATATGTATAATGAGGGAGAAGACTCACAGGAATTGATTTACATGAGTTAATTACCGATGTGTCCAGACACATGCATTTTACTATCATCTGAATCAATGTGCAACTCAGATTGGCCCTAAATCTTTTCCACTTTTATTTCATACACATTTATTACTCCTCACTCAGAGCTGTAAAGTTTAATTAAAGTCAGTGGCTGCATTTTGATTCCTTTAATTACCTGACACATAAGCTTGTGAGCACTTACAATACTGAATACTAAGCAAGAATCAGTTCCTCCCATTTTATTCCATTACATACTTTTTCTTTTGAGTCCCACTCACAGAAAAGACATTTTCCTGAAGATGGGGAAATGAATGAGCAGTCGGTGTTACAGTTAGTCATGAAATGAGACATTTCTGAACCTTTCACTTTAGTTGAATTTGTTATGAATTCGTGTTGATTCTTTGCTTACCTCTTTGTCTCAAGGATCTTAGATCTCTACAATTTTTAAGGAATACTGAATGTACTACTGGCCCTTCTGACTCCTACGCCATGCCTCACTCATACACCATGCTAATCTGGGCGATTACTCATCCATTCAGCAAGCTGTGCCTTGAGATATACTGTTCCCTAAGGTGGTTCCAACTCCCTCCAATTCTTACATCTCCACTCTGACTTCTAAAATATTTACCTGTTACAGTCAGCCTTTATTTAGCTGCCATTAGCTAATATTTTTTTCTAGCAATTTCACTTATTTCAGAACTCTTTATTACATTTTAATAATGAGGACTCTATCACACAACTGCCTTTCCCCGCTGACTACTCTGATGGCAGAAAATAATTTGTGTACATTTGAAAAATAATAAAAGTAATAAATAAGACAAAGATAATATCCTCAGCCAAAGAAAATATACTCCTTTACCAGGTACTTACAATAAAATGAAATTTTATATGAGACTTATAATCTCACCTGCTATCACCTGTATCCCTACTGTGATTATGAAGTGTGTGGGGTGGGATTTCTTTATTTTTTCCTATTCTGAGTTAAGCCCTTTAGCACTGACTCAGCTTTCACTCAGTCCTCCTCAAAGGGAAGGAAGAAAACTAGATGAGGACATGCACTCGTGGTATCTTCAGTGATTTCCAATGGACTCATCTGCCCTTGGCTCGGGGTCTAGCACACACACTCACTGAGTTCCATATTCATCCGTCAGGAGGACTATCAAGCATAGGCTTTTAAATTTGTTCCAATCTATCTGTCTGTCTATCATCTATCATCTCTCTTATTTATGTGAACGCATGTACGTCCCTGTGTATTGTATATAAATACACAGACACTAAGAAACAAATCAATAATAGGACCCAGGTGAAGCTGCAGAACAGAGGAGCAGCCAGGAGCCTTGTGAATCACTTAAAAGGCCTGATTCATCTAGACCAGGCCCTGACTGCACTGTCATAATAAGTTTGCCTACCAAGCCCCTAACTACAATGAATTAAAATGGCAATAAAATTCTTATCTGAAATTCAAGGCTTCTAAAATTTACCCATCTCACATGTTAAATATTTTAAGTTCAATTTTTTTTGTCCATAGTTTTCCATTTTCCCAACAAGAACCCCTTTATGTAAAGTTTCTAGTGGGTAGTTCCTTGAAAAAAGTTTCCACAGGGTTCTTTCTCACTACATTTTGCCAAGAAAAGAGAAGTCAAGGAACAGTTTGGAACAGCTTTTCCAGACATCTACTGTACAACCCTGAAGAGAACCGTGCAGCTTTTTGCTTTCACTATGAATAGGCCGAAGAAATTCTTCCGAGGCATTGCAAAGAATCAGGGTTGAAAGGGAGAACAAATCTTGCCATGTGATGGGTTTCCTGCCTGTTTGCTCTGGTTTCAGTGTGGTGAGAATATCCTCTGAGGGATAGTGTGGTGAGAAGATTGCTCCCTGGAGCTGCATCTTCTGAAAGTGCTCTGTTCTCTTCCAGAGGTGGCCACAGCGGGGGCCGCTGAGGTCACTCTGTCTTCTTGCAGTGTCGTCCCCCAGGAGTCCTTACTGTTCTCACACGGGAACTCTTGCAAAGTCTGAGTTTGGCGCCATCCATTCCTGTCTGCCCTTGTTAGAGACACTGTCACTTGCTGGCTCCCACACACACGGGAGCAGTGCTGCTCTTTCTACTCATCACGGCGTCATACAGCTGAGGACAGATAAACGCCCGCTTTCTGCCTTTCACTTCCAAAAGCGCTAAATTAATCTCTTCTTTTTAAGTGTTCCATGTCTAAAAATGTATTATAAGCCTGAAAACCCGATTAGTACACTCCTGAACTTTATTCAACATAGAATGGGAAGAATAAAAAGGCAGAGGGTAGAGAGAAAAAGAAAGACCTTATCACTAAAATCTGGGAACTCAAAATCAGATGGAAATGGAGCAAATTATTCTCCGGCTTCATACTAATTCTGAGAGGAAGAACAGATAAGCAAATCAGTTTGTATCAAATCCATTCATCCTTTGCCTGATACTTCCGTGTTTCTAACATTCCAGACTACAAAAATGGAGGGAGGCTCTGCCATGTGAAGCAACAAATGAGTTGCTGGGTGCTACCTATTTATTCCATATTTTATCCCAACCTCACAACATCTTTTGTAACCCTTAAAATATATACAGCACAATTAACCAATGCATAATTTAATAAGTAAGTGAGACATCTCCTACACTTATTATTTATTAATACATCTTGTAGTATATTCCTTGTGGGGAGTATATAACCTACCTCAAACCTTTTATTAATTTCCTTCCTCTTCCCTCACTTCATTTTTTTTTCTTTGTGAGACACGGGTCTTGCTTTATAGAACTCACAGCTTTGAACTCACAGCAATCCTTGTGTTTCTGCCTCCCAAGTGTTGGGATTACAGGAGTGAGCCACCATGCCTGGCACTGTGCTATGTTCTTATCAGGAATGAAACGCAGAACCTTGCACTTGCCAGGCAGACATCCAGGACCACTGAGTTAAATACCTGGCCCATCTCTTGATTGCCTTCCCCTTTGCAAAAGATCTATTTCCCCATTTCCTGCCTATAACCATTTGTATTGCTCTTTAATTTATTTATGATTTGACTACACATTTTGTTAGCTGAAGTTACCTATTAATGTAACATCCAGAAAACTTGAAAATCTAATTGCATCCTTGGATTTAAAAACAGAGTAAGAACAAAAGAAAGATAATTTTTAACACCATTGTAACCCATAGATATAACTCCAAAATGGTAATTACCATGATTGTCTTTATAGCGGATGAAGAGATAGTAAAGGTACTCTCTTTAGTACACATGCAAACAAAATCATAACATTATAGAAGAGAAAACACCTTCAGGAACCCTCACTTTCTAAGAAACACAGCCATTCACAGAACCACATGGAAAGCTAAACACAAAGCATTTTGTTTATCTATCAGAACTGTGAGCCTTTTCGTTCAGTCATTTTCATATATCTAAAAGGAAGAAGGTTCATGCTGTGATACAAAGCATCCATCCGGATATGAATAAAGCAGCAAACCTTGGCTTCTTATTCAAACAATAAGCTGATCACACCAGACATTTGTGAGGAAAAAAAGAGAAATGCAACCTCTCCTGATGCCTCCCAGCCCCAACACACACACACACACACACACACACACACACACACACACATACACACACACACACACACACACACACACACCTGTCTAATTACAACTTGGTGACGAAGTTTGGAAATTAGCACAGAGATAGGTCATATCTCAAAGCAGAACTATTACACTCCATTTAGGGCTCTTCACACAGATTATGAATACCCAAGCAGGCTTAGAACACTGGGCCATTTTAAAGCACTGAATATCATAGAAAATTTGTCTCTTAGACTTTTACCCACAAAACTTGATTTATTTCATCAAGTGTTCATTCTTTCGATGTGGGTCAGAGATCATACCAATCCACCCCCTAATAAAATATATACCGAACACTATGTGCAAAGTACTGCGTTATTTTAGGAAATGCCAAATAAAGTAAAATTTCATGTGCACTTAACAATCTTCAACTAATATACTCAATAGAACCCTGCCGTTTTATTAAACCAGCAGAATCTTCAAGATTACCACAATAGGCCAGTGAGAGAGACAACTGGGGGACCTCATGTTTCCATAAAAGGTTCTTCTCTTTATTCATACACACATTTCCTGTTTTACTCTTTCTGGGGAAGTTTCTTCTCTGATTAAAGATCAAGTGCTTTTCTTTCTTTTTGCTTAAAACAATTAAAAATCATAGAATAAGTTTAAAAAGAAGTATGTGTATGTATACGGCTTATTCCTTTAAGTGTCCAAATATATTGACAGAGTAGATCCTGACTCTATTAAAACAATAGGAGAGAACGTGACTATTTCATGGCAACAAATTTGACAACATACATGGAAATGTATAAAATATTTATAAAGAACAAAATTAACAAAAATGATTCTAGAAGAAATAGAAAAGCAAAATCCTACTACATTGATTACATAAAGTAAATGTAAACTGTCTCACAAATAGCAATCTTTAGGCTTGAATATCTTTAGGAATGAATTATAGTAAATGGTTAGGGAAGAAATAATACTCCTCAACTAAAAAAACATTAATCTCAGGTAATAGAGCCTAATTCTCATAATCTCTTGTAATGAAATATGGTAGATACATTAACATATGATAAGAAAAATATTTTGTATTAATATCTTTCATTAGGGTAAGAGTAAAATATAGTAAGTGAACCCACTAATTTCTACAAAGAATGACATAACATGCCCAATGGAGGATATCTTACAAATTTAGTGTTTATCAATCAAAAATTGTAGACTGGCTAAGAAAGCTGTGGTTCTTCTACAGAATGGAATATTACTCTGCCATAAAAATGATAAGTTTGAATTTATACTTAAATGGACATACCTTGAAGATATCCTCATAAGTGAAATAAATAGGTCACAGATAGGTAAATATCACATCTTTTCTCTGGTATGAGAAAATAAAGATGTAAATGAGTTCTAGAATTGTATGTTATATATTGTGAAATAGAAAATACTCAAAGAGAAATAGGGTGAAGGGGGAACAATAATGAGATTATAACAAAAAAGAAAGGAAAAAAAGTTTATGTATATAGGGAGTGGGGATGGGGGTGGTAGAGTGGGTAGGGCTATGGGAATAAATGAAAATTAAGTTGTGTCATATACTGGTACAAATTCTCATTGTTGAGTGCAATCGTGATGTGTATATGTAATGTACTAATACAGATTTCAATTAAAAAATCAATTGTCACTTTTGTCTTAATAAGCACAAAATTCATTTGATTATCTCATTAGACACAATAAAAGCTTTGAAATAATTCACCATCTCTTCATGAAAACAAGTCTCAGTAAACTAATAATAGAAACAAATGCCCATAAATGGATAGAAAACTTTATGAAAAATCTAAAGCTAAGTATATTCTTAAGACCAAAGTATTAAAATATTTTACTCAAAGACTGAAAATAAGGAAAACATGGTATATAACAGACCTATGGGGGAATGCTTCAATTTGTAAAGGGGTGTTATAATGAAAGACAAATTTGGTACTCACACATGCACATCCTATTTATTTCACAAGAATATGGCCTTGATGACATATTTCAATAAATCCCTTAAGAGAAACTTATCTCATCATCCTTTCCATATTGTGAGGCATTTCTGGAAGTCCTCTTTCTGGTGCATCTTTAGTTGGGATGTTGTAGCTGCCTCTATGTCCTGAATCAGTTTAAAATGTTTCCCCTTCTTGGTCATTTTGATACTGAGTCAAGAGCTAGAATTCACACAGTGCCAGATCTAGTGAGTCAGGTGAATGAGGACATGCTGTACTGTTTTCATTTGTCAGAAATTCCCATAAACATCTTCAATTCAGACATGTAAGCAGCCACAAAATATGAATTAATGAAAAAAGACTTTCAGGAAATAGCAAGAATGATAAGTCTGTTCAAAGACAGAGGGAACATGTTGGGTGGGGATTCATGACAAGTACAATCTTTTACCATTATAGAATTTTTAATTCAAACATTTAGCATATTTTAAAATCATATGTAATGTGTGTTCACTCACTCTAGTATTCAAAATTGTACTAGGTGATGAAAAAAGCAGTTAGAAAGATTGGGTAAAATAAGCCAACATTCCTCTCCGCAAAAGTTTAGCTTTTTAGCGTAAGAAAAGTGACTTTTAAATGAAGTACCAGGATACAGTTAGTTATTTTAGAAAACATACTGCCATAGAGTAAATGCTTGTGTTTCCTCCAGATTTACAGGCTGAGATTCTAATTTGAAAGTGATAACATTAAGAGGTTTGAAAGGTGATTAGATCCTAAGGCAGAACCTTAGTAGGCTCATGTCTTTACCAAAAGCACAAGACAGGCAGCGGAATACCTGTGATAATCACTGTGGTGTCAACATGAATAAGAAACAGCTCGCTGATGGGTTTAAAACAGTTCTGGGTGTGTCTTCACGACAGCTTTTGGGGTGAAGGAAGACCCATCCTGTCACATAAACTAATGTCTTTGTATCCAGGATGAAATAAAAGGGAACAGAAGAAGGAAGTCTGGCTTCTTCTTCCTCAGAAGAGCTCCAGCCTCTGTGTGGCCCTTGAATGTCCATCTTGAAGCTTCCAGCACAGACTCTTCAGCCTTCAAGTGCAAAACCTCCAGCTTCCTGAGGGCGACTCACAGGACACTGCACTGCACTCCAAGTCTTCAGTCTTCGACTAGATCCTCCAGGTCTCCAGGGCACTGACTACCTTTCCGTATGCCTGACTTTCCGGGTTGGCATGGTAAGCCTCCCTTGTAAATCTGTATACATACCAGGATTCTTCACAGGGACCTTAACTGACACGAGGCCATAGCAAACCAGAACCATCTAAGAACTACACAGCTGGATGCTATCAAACACTAAATCTACCAGAATTTTTATCTCAGGATTCTCAGGCTCCAGGACAATAAGAAACAAATTTCTGTTGTTTACAAATGAATTTATTTAAAGCACTTACTTACAATAGCCCAAATAGTCTAAGTCAGTCTCCATCAGGGTAGGTTAATTACTACTATTTAGGCATCAAATTATGTCTAATGTAATATATTACTGATTTCTCATTGTGTCACAACACATACTGTGTGGTACGGTTACTAGCCTTTCAGACATGTTATTGAATTATTGATGTACTTTCCATATATTATTTAATTTAAAAAATACTACCCTCCATTTCTTAACCTACTGCTCTTTACAAACATATTTCACATCTGAGAATTATGAAGTGCATATCTACATTAACTTGACAAAGGAGGAGACTCAAAATGCAAGCTTTTAATTTATCCCCAATCCATGAGAAGGGCTGCATGAGGCACAAAGCTCCAATTACCATATAGTACAATCAAGCCTGTGTTTAATTCATCTCTACCTCTCCAACGCTGTACACAAAGCATTTCCAGAATCTAATTGGCATAGGAGTGAGAATAAAACTATGCACAACAAATTGGGTGTGAAACAATGTTCATTTAGATAATTCTCATTCCACAAAAGTGCTGTTTGGAAGTTTCTGGAAAACACCCAAGGGTTGGAAGGTTTCTCCAATGACTTGTGCGCAGTGTTTTGGCTGCTTTCTCTGGGGATTGTTTAGTTATGTCTCAATGCTTTTCCTGAAAATGCTACTTTTTGGAATATGTCTCTCTCATATCTTAAAAGTACCACATTGCAATCAAGGGTGCACAAGAAGATAATGAATTGGTCTTTGGCAAACAGGTCATTCAAATCAGATCATCTCATTAAGCATAGTTACTAGGTACAGTGAGAGAACAGATTCTGCAGAGCAAGACTCAGACCAGCCATGCATATTTTATCCAAAACACTGCAGAAAGAAATCTGTCTTCGCAGATGACCAATAGCGATTCCCAACTAATGTCAAATATTTTTGTTTAAAGTCCATTGGGAAGAAGTGCTATCATTCTCGTACTGTGAATGGCTCTGATTCTCCTCCTCTGGCCATCAAAGCACAGACCATCTATTTCAATTTTTGTTCGCGTGGATCTTGTTCCTAAGGGCTGTCCTAGTCATTGTTTTGTGCTACAAACCTTGGAGCAGCTCCTTCTTCCTCCACACGCACTCCAATGCTATGAAAAAAGGAAGGAATGGTAAAAAGAAAGGAGGCAGGCAGGGGAAAAAATCAGCTTTTAACCAGTTTGGTAAGAAAATGATTAATTCATAAAGAGGTAATACAATCTTTTCTAAATTTTCCTACTTGTGGCAATCACTTGGAGAAGCTTGTTAAAATAATGACTAATTTTCTTTTCTGTGAAATAATTTTCATCAGCCTATCAGCAAATTGCTATAATTTGTATTTTTTAAAAGAAGAAAAATACTCCATTTTGTTTCCTCCCTCCCTTCCTCTCACTCCCCCACAAACACGCATGCGCGCACACATACACACAGACACAGACACACACACTCACAGACACTCTGTGCACTGTTCATTCAGAGCCACAGTGACTTTCATATTGTTAAATCCACTGTAAAATATCAGGAAAATGTCCATTTTCCACTCTTGGTTCATCAACTGTGTCCGCTTGTAGTTCATCAGAAATTCCGAGACCTGTTTTTCTCTTTGATAAGACTCAAAAAAAAGTTTGTAAAGGAAAAATTGGTTCAGATAAATTTCTACATAGGTAATTGTGAAATTTAAAATGAAAATAGGAAAAAGTAACAATTTTGATGGCTGACTTCTGTCATCACTACAGGAAAAAAATATTTTTTTAAATTGAAATCTTTATTTTTATTTATTTATTTTTATTTATTTATTTATTTTTTAGGATTTTTTGAGACAGGGTCTCACTTTGTAGTTCAAGCTGGCCCTAAACTCAGCATCAAACTCACATCACAGCAATCCTCCTGCCTCTGCCTCCCAAGTGGTGGGATTACAGGTGTGAGCCACCACGCCCGGCACTGTGATATGTGGTACTGGTTGCTGCTGGGCGTGAGTCTCCACGCCCACTATGGTATGTAGTTACCGAAGATCGAACTTGGGCCGTTGCGCTTCCAAAACAGGCGCCTGAACCACTGAGCTAAACCCCCGGCCCTTGAAATCTTTATTGAAGCAGCTAAGAAGCATATGAAAAAATGTTCAACATCCCTAGTTATTCGAGAAATGCAAATGAAAACAACACTGAGATTTCATCTCACTCCACGAAGAATGGCTGCTATCTCAGAATTACCAGCAATAGATGTTGGCAAGATTGCGGAGAAAAAGGAACCCTACTCCACTATTGGTGGGACTGTAGACTCTTACAACCCCTGTGGAGATCAGTTTGGAGCTTCCTCAAAAAACTAGAATTAGAGGTGTCATTTGACCCTGCTATTCCTCTGCTAGGTATATATACAAAAGAATTAATGGATTCATATCACAGCAACACCTATGTTTATAGCAGCTCAGTTTGTGATTGCTAACTCTTGGAAACAACCCAAATGTCCATCAACTGGAGACTGGAGAAAATACTTTCATATTTTATAGTAGATCGGGGGGGCTAAGTAGGTAGCTACTGATATAGATTAAACAGACTGATAGGTCATAATTGTGTAAATATTCTTTAATGATGTATATTTCATGAGGCTAATAAATAGCTGAGTAGTCTTTATAAAATATCTCAAATTCTAATATTATATGGTAGATTATCAAAGTAGTTATACCTGAAAAATATTCTAATTTTTCTATACATAAAGTTTCACTTTTCTAATTAAATAATAAAAGTATATGAAATCCTAATTTGGTATCTGATGTTTGATTTTCTTTGATTTCTATTTTTACTTTTTGGTGTTGTATTATCTCTAGAGAATAGTATTGTTTAACGTACTGATAACAGAATCGAGATTCTGATTAGCAAGTTGGTTTGTACTAGCTTAAAATACAGAAAATAATTAAGGCATTACCGTTTTTGTTATAAAATCAAAAACTACGATATATTCAAATAATATCCTAATTAAGACAATAAATTGCCAAATTAGATAGCTGCTTGTATTTTGTGTGTTGAATGACAATTGATGGCCCTTTTACCCTCTTAGGGCTCTCTAATTAACTTTATTTTAAAAATCAAAGACTCAACATAGAAGTCACTGTAATTTCCTTATATGCCTTCTCATCCAGCCTTCAGGTTTTTGGTCCTCTACACCTGCCGTAGTCTGGATTATGTCCCCTACAGACCACGTGATAAAGGCTTTCCTGTGGCAGGACTGGGAGGTGGTAGAAATAAAATGTGCAGCACAGTTGCTGCCTTTGTATCTTTGTGTCACAGGAGGGAGTCCCTTGAAGGAGATAATTGGACCGTGGTCCTTCCTCTCTCTTGCTTAGCTTGCTGGCTGCCCTCAGGTAAGGAGCTTTCTCTACCACACACTCTGGGCCATGATGAGTTGTTTTGCCATAGGGTCATGAACAACCATGCCAACTAACCTGGGACTGAAACGTCCAAATCTGTGAACCAGCATACATCTTTCCTCTTATCAAGTTGAATGCTTCCGTTACAAGTTACAGTAGTAACAAGGTGATAAATTAGAAATGTTCACAGTTATACTCTTCGCTCTTTGAAAGCACCCCTAGCACTCCAAGATACACTTTTCCTGAAAGTACACGGTGCTAATGATATGATGAAAGAGGTGTCTGTTTTGCTTGCTCCACCCCTGTATTCAATTATTGGCCTAGATCACTGAGAAATTTTGACAACTGGAGCAAACCAAAAATACATTTGACTATAAAGTTGACCTCTTGAATGAATCTAGCTTTCCTTAACTTTAAAATCAAGGTGGATGGCTCCACTTAGGTTGTAGCAAGAATCCAATATTCTTTATGTCTGCCCAATCTACAGATAGTAGCCAATTAATGCAATAAAAATAAATATAATAATTAATTCTTTCGGTGTCTCTTTCACATTTCTTCTTGTAGAACCAATATTTTCCTTTCCACTAGTTTATCACTACAGGACCACCTCTTAGAACTACACCCCACTTTTCTTTTCTGCTTACCATTTACAATATAATCCATGGAAGTTCGTGAATCACCTTGAATGACCAAATTTTGTGGAGATTTTCAATTCCATCAGTAAAAATAAACTATGCCTTATGTGATATTTTAATAACATTATAGTAATTTACTTGTTAACTCAAAAATTATTTTCATTATTAAAATATGACTCACAATCTTTGGTATTTTGAACTAGGAACCAAGTAGAAAAAAATATGCCAGTATTAATGAAGAAAATAATGACAGAAATGCACAGAACATTATAGCTCCTATATTGAAAATTGTCTTTCTGTATTTGAACTGAAGTGATAAACAAGAATACATTTTGTTCTCAGCTATGAGGGTTACCAGCCTTGAACACAACTTTACAAAGAAATCATTTTAGGTATGTGTTAATTCACTATTAGCCTACTGTAAAACATACACAGCAGATACAAAATATGAAATTTGATTTTTCGTATTGTGAAAATAAAGTTTATTTTACTTAGAGAGATTGAGGAATACATGTTTAATAGTGCTTATTTGACACCAAAAACATTGATACAAGACTTGAAAAAATAAATAAGTAAAAGACGGTCTGTCAGGACACGAACAGATGTCTGTTGTTACTCTTTGTGAACACAAGAGAAGCAATGAGCTAATAATAATAATAATAAAATATACTTAAGAGTAATTAAATCATGAAAGAACCTCTCATTGACGACATCCACAGTTATGCAAGCAATTTTTTAGTCCTTTCAAATGTTGTGATTTGTTTCATTAATACTAAATATATACCTGTTGGCTGAAATGAGTTAGAAACCAAACTGTACTGATCAGTTCTATATCCCTTTCTGTCGTCAGAAGGGGAAAATTGTTCCATAATTTAATATAGGAAAACTTGAAATTTTGTAATATTTATAATTACACTCAACTTTTAATGGAATTCATGAGGACACATTCCCACTACCGTATTTTAAAACGTTTTTTAGAAATCCTTACAATAGATGTACTTTTTCTGGAGTTCCTTAGTCATTGCTTCATTTAACCACACTTTTATTAGAATTTCTTGACCAATTAGGGGAAGAAAGAAGTTTATTAGATGATAAAAATTCTCAGTTTTCAGTGGAATGACTGATTTACATTCATCTGGCACCACAAAGTGGATTAACTTCTTAAATAAATTATTGCCCACATGACATTTTAATAACACAATGGGCAATTCCCTTATTAACTAAACAGGAATAGTACCCACTCTCAAGAATTAGAATCAAGAGACAGAACAAAGAAACCATGTTAAAACAAGGGAAATAATGAGAGATAGTTGAGAAATATTGTGCGGGGTGGGTGGGGTTTAAGTGAATTCCAGGAATCTATCCCTGAGACAAATCAAAAAGATGTAATAGGGAGATAGGGAGGGTTAGTTGCTGGTTGTGGAAAAACAGAAGAGTACAGGAAGATGCTTTGCTCCAAGCTAATAACTCAGTGTCCAATGAACACTGGAAAGAAAGCCCACTGATATAGTGCTCACTATTTCCTCATCTATTAATTGATGTGTCATGAGGCTCAGCCATTTTTCTACTAATAGTCTTCATTTTACTCAATTGTGGGTAGCCTTGGCCTGGCTGTACATGTTGCAAAATCTGTCTTATACAGAAATTTCTCACGTTGATACATTATGTTACTTATTTTTCTGCACTTAAATATAATCTTCTTTTCACCTTAACAATAAACTTATACTATTAATATTATGCTTTATACTGTTTATTTTTCAGCCAGTTAATCAACTGTTGATAAAGAATTTAAAAATCTTAAGGACACTGTCATGGGCTGCATATTTCATTTAGTATCTAATACAAGCTATTGAAGTCATAAAGCCTTCATGTCTCAGAATGTGAAGTTGTTTAGAAGTATGTCCTCTGCAGATATATTAGTTAAGCTAAGATGGGGTTATACTAGAATGTGTTGAAACCATAATTCATTATGAATAATGTCCTTTAAAAAAAAAAAGGCCATATGAAGAGACTCAAGAACACAGAATGAATGCCAGGCGAACAGAGGGGCTTGGAATGATGCTGTACAAGCAAGGATACTATTTCCATGTTCTTATGTCAGTACATGGCATTGCAATCTATCTGGTTACCAGATAGATTAGTTAGTAACCAGATAGGTTAGTAATCAAGGAGCCACTCTTAGATTCTAACATTCGTTTTGTCTTCTTCACAAAGCCAGTCACTAAGTCCCCTCCTCAGCTGAAAGCTCTTTTGTTCTCATTCTTGTTCACTTCCCACCCCTTCCTCTGCAGTCCAAGATATGCATCCTCCACCTAGATGGATGTGCTTCAGCCACGTCTTTCCTCCACACGTTCCTCTAGTCAAGCGTATCCAGAAGAGTTTCCAAACCATAAACCATATCAGGACCATTTCCTTTTACATTTTACCATTCACCTTCAAGTAATTTGATAAAGCTTTTGGAGATCTTGTTTCTATCTTATGTACTCATCTCACAATCTTCCTCACAATATGTTTTTCTGAAATTTTCAGCTTTTTCCCACATCAATTCTGTCACACATAAAAATTTCTTATCTGGGGCCAGGGATTTAGCTCAATGGTTCTGGCGCCTGCCTTGCAAGTGCAAGAGTCTGGGTTCAATACCCAGTTCCACACACAACAATCCTGGGAGTGGTAACTCATGTCCACCAGCAATCAGAACCACATCCTGCAATGCAAGGCATGGTGGCTCACACCTATAATCTCAGCATTCAGGAGGCAAAGGCAGGAGGATTGCTGAGTTGGAGGCTGAGTTCAGAACCGGCATGAACTACAAAGTAAGACCCTGTCTCAAAAAGCTAAAAAAATAAAAATTAAAAATTATCTGTTGTTACTTCTTGTGGACATTTTCTTCTTCATTTTCATTAACTTGGCTAATTTCTATATACTCATGACTATCTCCTACATACACCACACACACACACACACACACACACACACACACACACACACACACACTATCTCTCCAACATATACATATATACATTTACCTATTCTGAGTTTCTGTAGCATCTTCTACTATATCTAGCCAACAATGCCTTATGTTTTATATAAATATGTATTTCAACAAATAGAAATTTCCAGAAAGCTACAAATTGCACTTCATTCCCTATTATCTATTGAATGTCTCTAAAATAGTCCTCTTTGTGGTAGCAACTGAAAAGATACTGAATAAAAGAACCCACAGGAGATGATGTGAAGTATCCTGCAGAAAGTGTCCTTTCAATAACGATAGCTCACACAAGGCTTTAAGCAACAATATGTTGTGGAAAAGGCTTCGATATATTCACAAACAAATCACTGAACATTATGCAATTCCATATTTCTAATTTACTTGATAAATAGAGTCCCATTTTTCTATTCAAAATGCACTTCATAAGCTTTAAACACTATACTCCATAGTGTTAGCAAGTCTGGTTGTGACATACTACCCTGATATTAAAATCTACCTTACTTGTTTATGGCAGTGGGTTATTTCTTAAGAAGTATTATTTTGTTTTAATATCTTGACAAATATTCAGCAGAGATGATATATTCCAACACCATAAAGTGTGGAAAATTTGTGCATAACTAAAAATTTTAAAACATGCTCTCAAAAGGCCAATTTACCTATGGCTGAAGCAGAATATAGTCCCTCTAGGACGGTGTGATGTGGGGGATTATGTTATTCATGAGCCTAATTTATGTTCAAAGATTATTGTGAGCTACTTGTAAAAAGAGATCGAGTTTTAATTGCAGACACTTGGGAAACAGTGGGAATTTAATCAACAACTACATAATGAAAATAGAAAACGTAGCAATTCAGCAATGTTCATAAACATATAATGACAACTAAATCAAACCCTGTGATCACAAATCACAGAAACCATAGTAGGAATTGTGTTTTCTTAGCATATATATGTATATGTTTTATTTTATTTTAATTAATTGCATTGGTACAATTTAGATATACACAATTATATACAATTTAGATAGATCACATTCATCGAAAGGAATTTGTATTTGCGTGTGATACTTCTTGATACCTCTTTTTTTCCCATTCCCTTCCCCTCTGTTAAACCATCATGCGTTCCTTATTTTAAAAAGCTCTGTTTCCTTTTTTCACCTTAAAAGGGGACAATGTTGAGATTGTAACAAAAAAGTAAGGAAACAAATTTTATATATATGGGGGGGTGGTAGGGTGGGTGAGGCTATGGGAAAAAATGAGAATTAAGTTGTGTCTTATACTGGTACAAATCCCCATTATGGAGTGCAATCATGATGTGTATATTTAATGTACCAATAAAGATAATTTTAAAAAAAAAGCTCTGTTTTCATTTTTTTTCCTTCTTTTCTCATTTTTTCCCTTTTCCCTCCTTGTTTCCTAAACTTAATTTTAAGGAAACTGACTCTTTTTTAAGGAACCACCATTTACTGTATGAAAGTGTTATAGATACTTCTGTGATTTCACCTTCCCTTCTGTAGGCTGTACATATAAAGAGGGGTCACATACCCATGTCAGTTAGGTGGATATACATAAAATTACACACATTACATATCACATATTGCATATATATTATACACATGCATATTACATACACATGTATTATATATTTCATATATAATGTAATTTACATATTATATATTTCATATACGTGAATTTCCAGTTGGTGTATTGTAAGCAGTTTTAGTGGGTGTTATTTCTACATCAACTGTTTTATTTAGTAAAAGGTCAGGAGTCTGCAGGGCTTTTCCCCATTATATCGGGGTCTCCATGACAGCACTGTGCATTATGCTAGGGACTCTTTTAGTCTGTTTTAATGAATAATCACGGGGGACATCTGCTCATATCTACAGAGGATCTGACAAGAAATAAACTTTTTTAAAAAGATAAGTTTGTGAGATGTAAATGATCACTTGCTATTTCATAATAACAAACTATCTGGACTTCTACAGTACAAATATTTTCATTATAATTTTCACCAATTTATTGTACTAATCAACATAACAAGGACAAAAGTTTTCAGAAATCTGAGAATATTTAAGTTTCACCTTTCCAAGAATATATTGCCTGAAATCTTGTGGTCTCAAAAAGGCTTTTCTTGGGAGTAAAGTGATTCAACATCTATATCACTCTTTAATTACCTTGATATTTAACAGATACAGTAGAGAAGTTAATATAGACAATGAATGTAGTCTTAAGCAGCTACCTGAGGGAAATACAGAAATTGGTTGCTAGTAGAGGTGACCTTTAGCTAACAGGAGAATAGAGTAGCACTGAGTACCTTAGGGATTTAATGCGGTTGTGTGAGAAGAAATTGCCTGTTGAAGGTGGCCTTTGGCAGCTATTGCTATATTTATGCTGTCAGCAAAAAAGTGCATCAGGATGAAATGAATACTGTAGTTCTTTGCTAAAGAAAATTAGAACATGTTGTCAGTGTCTTCAAACTTCACAGTATTAAAAAAAAACTTACATTTTTGTCTTCAGAATTAGAAAACTGGGATCGAAAAAGTATTTTCTCCAAGGTCAGAGGCACATCCAAGACAGCAAGCCAGGTCTCCCCATTCCCAGGTAAATCTAATCCCTCTTCGTATTACTGAAGAAACACTGGCTGAGAATAATTTATAGATTGCTATCTTCAGAAATCTTGAGTTACAAAATTGTGGAATCAAACTTTGTGTTTTGATGCATATAGAAAATAATCTCCACAGCAAGAGACTGAATAGTACTGAAAGGTGTCCATCATGGATGATATTAACACATCAAGCTAGTATTTCTAGACAAAAAATAATAATAATAACTTCCTAGGTCTAGAAAGGAAGAGCAGATGTAAAGGCAAGCCATAAGTGATCTACCCAACTTCCATCCTTCTTGGCTCTTTGAAATGAAAACTGCCCCAGGAAATCTGTCCCCTGGTCCTGCAGTGTGCTGGGCCTGCTTCACAGAAGTAAAATATGAGCTTGTTCAACTGCTATCAACCTAAAATTCTTAATGACTTATAAACAGGCATCTTTAGTTTCATTTTCACATGGAACCTCATAAATTATGTAGCTGGTCCTGAAACTGTGTGAATTCTCCTGTGTTCTCATATGGAAACCTTTGTATTTATCCTGCAGGGTATGACTGCATTTAATAATGTAAATACTTGCTGTGTCTTTTCATTTGTGGACTGTAAGCTCCACCAGAAAGTGAGGACCTGACTTTTTCATCATTTTTAACCATCCTGTTTAGTGGAGTTGCTACGTTACAAGAGCTTTGGCCAAAAGAAGAAAAGGAAAAGAAAAAGAAAAGTGTCCTTACTAAGTGGTTGGGTCACTATCCTGATGAATTAATTAATATTGAGTAAATAGATAATGAAAATTTTATCTGCAAATAATACTCTGAAGTGGTAGTTGGGGTAGCTGCAGACAAGTGAACATAACACAAATATAAAAAGAGTAAAAACTAAGAAGTTGTGAAAAGCAAGGAAATAATTTGATATTTGTCACATGAGTAATGTAGATGCCATGAACTTTTGGGGTGAAAAATTGGAGATTTAATGCCTATTTTTCAAGTTGAATTTTCCATCTATGAACACTCTCTATTCACAACTTCATGGTAAATTTTAATAAACAGTAAAAATGTAAAGAAATCATGTAATTACTAGGTCAAGAGTATGGGTTGGGAAATCAGGATAGACAAGATTTTATTTTGGTTTTACTGAGTATTGCCTGTGTGATATTAAGCAACACAATTATCTCTCATGTCAGTCTCCTGATCTGTAAAATAGAGAATACGATTCATTTCATAAGGCAGTTGTGAGAGATTGAATTAGATAATAGAGGCTAATCTTCTAACATTGTCATACATTGCTATATTCATTTGATTATATGTCTATTCATCTATTCATTCACCTGTCATTTGTTGCTGCATTTCAAGGTGTGCTGCAAACACTGGTGCCCTTTGGATCTAAAAAATTCAGCATACAACACTTGCTTATGCTTCATTAACATGTATCTGTATTAGCATTTTCCTTACTCTTAATGAAATGAGCCTCTACCCTGGGGTATAGTCACTATTCTCAAGATGAGGATTTCTTGTAGCTTCAGTGAAATGCTTGACATTCTCAGCAAAATGAGTATGAGGTCACCCAGCATTCAGTGACCCTAGGGGTCTCTATTCAGATGTTGGCCAAGCTGTAGCTACAGTATTCATGAGGTTTCATCCCGTGCTCATGCAAGACAGACTTCTCAAGAAGAAAACTGGCAGCTTTCTTCTCTCCATCCACTGTCCCACGTTTACCAGTTGCTTTACTGCCCTAGGACTTACCACTTTTGACCTTCAACTCAAAAGGAACCATATACATCAACTGTACTTCAAATTCATTTACAGCTAGACTAACACTGTTCATTATTTCCTGGCCTATTCACTAAGATCAAATGTACAGAGTAATACAGTCCAAAGAGCTTCCTGTAATGAAGAAGATGTTACGTTCTAGGCCCTAGTTATGCATGGCTAGTGTGCACTCAAAATACATACTACTTATCTGGAAAAATGGACATATGGTTTGATTTATTTTAGATTTAATTATCACATGTGATTAGTGGCTATCATATTGGATAGTTTAGGCCTAGAAAATGCTTCTAGGTATAAGGTAGACAAATATGACACTTACATGAAATATTTTTCTTCTCTCAAGAAACACATTAGTGTTTGATCTGTCAGAGTTAATGCCTAAAAATAAGTGATTCCTTTGCTTTATCTACTTTCACAGGTTTTAAAAAATAAGTGTTCCATATGCTAATGAGTTGACGCATGGCTGGTGGCTCTAAGGAAAGAGACTTCAAGATGATGAAAACTTGTCCTAAAAAGACTGGTGCAAAATTAGAGGGTTGGGACTTCTAGTCCCACCCACGACACACCAGGGAGGGCAGCAGAAGGGCTAAAAGTTAGATTGATCACCAGTAGCCATTGATTTAGTCAGTCATGCCAATATATAAAGACTCTAACGGAGGGGCTTCGGAGAGCTTGCTGGTCACTGAATGTTCAGAGGTTTCCAGTGTGTTACCCAACCAGAGTACCCCCCTTTTTACATGTCCTGCCCAATGCATCTCATTATGGTCTCCCTTTTAATAAATTGCATTAAACCAATATGTTATTCAGTTAGCGCCGAGGATTGCATTGGCTTTTGCTCAACTGAGAAAGTATGAATTAATTCAGCTACATGAGTGATTCTGATTACATATTAAAATCAGTAGTGGAAAAATAATGGAATTTACATCAGAAAAGTGCCATGTGATGAGCACTTCCCAGAGTCCCTCCAATTATTGTTGTTGCAGGTGTCTGAAATGTGTTCTATTCTTGTGTGAAGTATGGAGAGAGAAAGAACCTTCCACTGCTTCCTGATCCCAACATAGGCTTGAAGACACACTTGACAAAATGGGGCTGGACAAGGAATAAACAAAAGCAACCTAAAGAAGGCAAATCTCTTTGTTGTCATTTGGCTCCATGTGTTTGTACCAATTCTCCAAGATGGATATGATTATTATGTATCGCAACTATACAGTAATACAAAAGAAATTTTAAAATCCTATTAAAGAAAAGGAGAGAAAGACAAAGACAGAGACAGAGAGGGGACAGGGAGGAGGAAGACCAAAACAGAAAGCCAGGTTACAGCTGGATCCACGTGTTTCCCTGTCTCCTGCCATCTACAAGCCAGAATTCAAACTAGGTTATACCCTGTATTGGTCTCAGAGCAACCTGAGGGCAAGTCTTCCCTGTGGCCCTGGTCTTCATGCATAGTAGGTATCAAGAAGCATGTACTAAGAGGAAAAGTAAAGGAAACATTAATTCCCTGTGGTTACTAAGTAGAATGGTTCAAAGGAGCAGGCAGTAATAATATAGAGCCTCATTTTCCTCTTAGGTTTGTGAGAATAAATGGAAACTGCAAAGCATTTCACTGCTGAAGGCAGATTACAGAAATTGGAGAAAACAGGAGTTGTTCTCTGTATAGATTACTCAAATTCAGGCTAACGGAGTCTCAGTCTCTATCTTCAACAGTCTTTTAGGATTTCATGTCGAGAATGCAATGCCTCATTTGAGGAATGATGAACATGCATGTTACTTTGTCTTTGAGATGTAGTCTTCTAGAGAAAAATCTCACTTTCTAGCCCAAACCCATCGGTGTTTCCTAGAGAAAGTTACATTAAAGCAGCCAATGACTCTATTTTCTCAAACAGGAGAATATTACTCATTAAGTATATAGTCTGTACACTAATCTAAACTCAAAGTGCATGCACAGAATAAACTAAATTAAATCAATTTATTATTAAATAATAAAATAATTTTTCTGTTTAATTTTTCAACCTATTTTTTTGTCATTTCTCATGTTCTTAATTCAACTGGAAGCATCGTTTATGATTTTTAGATCTTTATAAAATGACAGGCTTACTTATAATCTATTTTTTCAATTGCTTTCTTTAAAAAATTACTACCAGTACTTAAAGTAATGGATACATACATAGTTTTGTTGAATTTCCCTTCTTCATCCTATCCCAAATTTTATAATTAGTTGTTATAATCTTTATACATTCAAATGTGCATTTCTAAATTATAAATGTGTAGAAGATTCCCTGTGGGATAAAGAAAAGAGAGATACCATAATCACCATGTTATTTAATTTTTGCTTTTAACTTCTGTTTTTTGTATCTTCCTGCTACTTTCTTTCCGTTTTTACATTTTCTGTTATTCATAACTTCCTCTTGTATGCAAATGTTCACTGAAGCAGTTAGCTATCTAAATTTGACTGAGGCTGGAAGCTAGCACATCTGATAAGCGGAGCTGAGTGTATGACTTGCTATGATTCAGGCAATTTACTGTTGGGTAACTTCATCTCCATAAACACATTTTATATTCTATGACGCTTCAATACTTGGCAAAAGTTTTTAGGAAGATTTAGAAAGAGAAAAGGAAATAGATCATACTGCCAATTAATCCATTAGTTCTCATGGGGGCAAGAGGGGAGCAAAACAATCATATCCCATCAGTGGTACTGATTATGCAAGAAGTAACAGCCTACCGAGGGAAGCTGACTTGATTATAGAGAAATGAAAGAATTGCCTGTGACATCTGAATACGGCGTTAACTTTATGAAGAAAGGTTCAAATGCATTGCAAATGTTCACCGCTAATCACAACAGTCTTCCTCTTGACGTGCTGTTCCCTCAAGAATACAAGTACATAATTAGTGTAATAGCAACATGTTTTGTTTAGATGAGGCTTGCAAAAGCAT
>PVIR01023514.1:0-26950 GCA_004026965.1 Petromus typicus | reverse complement strand
AATACGCTACTAAAATGATGTCTCATGTAGAATAAAATTTGGTAATAAGTAATGTCACCTTGGAAGTTGTCCAGAAAGCATTAAACAGGAAACAGTACACTAAAAATATCTTGTTACAAGATAATTACACTTTGAATGTGGTTCACTTTCATGGAATTTCACTTCAGAAATGCAAGTTTTTTTTTAATTCAAAGTGTTTTACAATTCTAGAATATCAATAGATAAACTCAGAAGACAAACTAAACAAATATCGTAATAGAAAATAACTTACAATCCAGAAAAAAATGATGTACTCTCCTTGCTCCCACATGAGCTTCAATAATGACAATGATGAACCCAGAAAACAATACAACCAAAGGAAAAAATCTGAATGGTGAAAACTGGAGGGCAAATGCTCTCCTGAATAAACATCACAAAGAAGTAGATTAACCTAAATCAAACAAAAGACAAAACCAGTCTTGCTATTTTTTAGCAACAAAAGGTAGACAATTTAGCCTCATCTTTTGTTAGGTCAAGTGAGAATTCAACTAGCTACACAGAGCACAGAGAGTTGGTCAGGCGCTCCAAAGGAAATAAGACAGAAGCACAGTGCTTTCCTCACAGACATCCGGGTTCTCCATTTCTAGAAAAAGAGCCAAAAATTTCAGGGATTAATTAAAACATCCTGCTATAACAAACAGGAAACATCTTCACAACAGAGGTTGAGATTCCCCTTTTTCACTTGGGTCCTGAGCCAGGTAGCCTTTGCAAGAAGGGCAGTGTCACAAGCCCGGTGTGCCTGAGGATTTCTTCTTCGAACTTTAAGCATCAGGCTGTGCCTCTTGGACAAAAATATTTTGCTGCTCAGTCACAAGGACAGGAAATACTAGTTTCAGCTGCACCAGATTAGCCAACAAAGGAATAATGTAGAGCCTCTGAAAATTACATTGAATATAGTACCATACCCCGCAAAAATAACTATTTCTACTTAAATGGACATACCTTGAGGATATCCTCATAAGTGAAATAAATAGGTCACAGATAGGTACATATCGCATCTTTTCTCTGGTATGAGAAAATAAGGATATAAATGAGTCCTAGCATTGTATGTTATATATTGTGAAATAGAAAATGCTCAATGTAAAATAAGGTGAAAGGGGACAATGTTGAGATTGTAACAAAAAAGTAAGGAAACAAATTTTATGTATATGGGGGGGTGGTAGGGTGGGTGGGGCTATGGGAAAAAATGAGAATTAAGTTGTGTCTTATACTGGTATAAATCCCCATTATGGAGTGCAATCATGATGTGTATATTTAATGTACCAATAAAGATAAAAAAAACAAAAAACTAAGAACCAAATGAGACTATACCTTTCAGAAACACAAAGGGAAATAGAACGCAATGTCTCTAGTACCACAGAAACCATCTAACCAACACAAAGGCGGCCCCACCCAGTGCCCTGTGCCATTTTCAAGTATCCAACATGCACCTAGACAGAGAAACAGTCTACTCTGAGGCCCAGTGGTCTAAAAGAAGCCTCAACAAATGTAAAATAAATTATATAGGCTATATTCTCTTATAATAATGAAATCAGATGAGAAAAACTGAACAGAAAGACAAGATTACTCAAAATGCTTCAGAATTAAACAACACACCTACAAATAACCCAGGTATTACAGAGAATGGCACAAAAGAAATTTTAAAAATATATATGTATATAATATTAAATGAAATTGAAAATACAGCACGCCAAATGGGCAGAACCTTCTAAAGCAGCTGTCTGAAAGATATTATCGCAGTAAATGTTTATAGTGATCTCATTTTCTTCTCAGAGAATAGCTTTCAAAATGCCAGCAGATGCCTCAAATTTCAGGTAGTAATGAATCCTATAATCTATGACCTATTTACTTCCCATATACAGTGGCTGTAACTTTTGTGTTTTGAGGGGCAGGAATAAAAATATTAGCAAGAATTTGTTTTCTTCAAAGTTTCATAGATATGTTTTCACTGCAGATTATAGTAGACAGCATACTATTATTTTTCTTTACTTGTTAAATAAAAATCTTTTCAATTATAAAATGCCCTTTATACCTCCTTTGGCTTATCGAAACAGCTGGTATCATTACTCTTACACACTGGGGCCTTCAGCAGGTAAATAGTTACTTAAATACAAACACTGCAGTACCACAAGGTTAATCTCATAACCCAGACTGCTGCTAAGTGACTTTTGGAAGATTACTTCGTGCAGCAGGGGTATGAAAGACAAGACGACTGTTCAAATACTGGGCAAAAGACACACTCCGTTCAGTTTCAAATATTACTTATTTCATTTTTTTACTTACTGCTTTAAAATATTGATGGAAGGAAAACAGCAAATTGGCTGTTAAAACAGTATATTGTTTCCAGCTATATGCTGAAGCAATTATTTTAACTACTATAGATACAGAGTGTGAATTTGAATGTACAACTTCTCTACGTAAGTTGATGTAGAAAAATGTGTAGTATATAAAATGGACACCCTTTGGCATTTATGATAAGATAAAACATGTTACTTGGTGCAAATCGTATCTGAATTTTAATGGTTTTCTTTCTTCTTTTCTTTCCTTCTTGCTTTATTCTCTTACTCTTCATCCTGTTTTGTCCTTTATCATTTTTCTTCTTTTCTTTCTCTCTCCTTGTCTCTCTCCTCCTACCTTCTTTTCTACACTGTACCAAAATTTTTAATTTCCGTAGTTTCTCTCGTGCTCCGTATGAGTGTAATGCAATTTTATTGTCGATTCATGTACCCCTCACTCACTTTAAATATGAAAATGCTCCCAATCTCAGTCTGCTCAGGCTACTTCAACAAAAAAACATCAGATATGTAGTTTACAAACAAAAGAAATTTATCATTTGCGTTCATGCAGGCTGGAAATTTCTAGAAAATAGGTCCCCTTAGTACGGATTACAAAGAGCGCACTCTTGTGTTGCAGGTTGCAGTTCCTCGCTGCGCCCTCACGTGGTGGAAGGGAGAGGCCTTTGAGGCTTTTCAGTAGCAGTGATATTGTCATGAGAGAGGACAGGAGAGGCTTCTACCTGCCCTAAGACTGTCATCCTCGAGAATACCAGGAACTTAACAGTGTGTCCATAAAAATCACAAAAATCGTCCTTATTTCCCTTTGATAACACCCACCTCGTTTTCACCCACCTTCCCAAACTCTTGCTAACAATAATCTCTTCCCCATGTTTACAGCTTGTCATTTCACAATTAGACCATGAAACAATTTATTATAAATCTTAGTAACTTACCTTATAAAAGCTCATCAGAATTCTTTTAGCATTAATCAAAATTATTTAACACAATAATTCATTTATTTTCACTGCTGAGTAAAACTCCATGGGGTAGACTTACCATTGTATATTTGTGTGCTTCCTTTAATCCATTGAAGCTGAGATTTCATACACTAGCACACTGAGTTTTAATGGTTTAGTCGGAAGAAATGATTATTGCACCACTCCAACTATGCAGATAGAATGGCAAGAAATTGGTATAGTAGGATGAGTATTGGCTTTCCCTTAAGCCAAGCCCATGCTGAGAAGATTTATTTTTGACTCGTATGCAAAGTTATGTGCCTTCTCCAAATTTTTTGACTGACAGAAGCTTCTTAGTGGTTTTGAATTGACAAGTAATTCTCTATTTTTTGATCTCCCTGCTCTCCTCATGGTGCTAACCAACATATTGTGTTATAACCACACGATCCAGTGGCCGTGCAATGGTTTAGCTGCATACTGCTCTGCATTTGGGAAGGAAACTGGAAATCTTGGAGAAGCAGTAACAGGAAAGACTTCAAACTTTTCTAATGATCAGAAAGTGGGAAATGGTGGTAAATGAGCTAAACTCATGGCTAATAGCTGAGCTTCAGTGAAATGTCTGGGTGATACCTCATATATGTCTTTTTTTTAATTGAAATCTTTATTGGTACATTACATATATACATCATGATTGCATTCAACAATGAGAATTTATACCAGTATATGACACAACTTAATTCTCATTTTTTCCCATAATCCTGCCCACCCTACCACCCCCACCCCCATATCCATAAACTTTGTTTCCTTCCTTTTTGTTATAATCTCATTATTTTCCCCCTTCACTTCATTATGCTTTGAGTGTTTTCTATTTCACAATATATAACATACATTCTAGAACTCATTTATAGCTTTGTTTTTTCATATCAGAGAAAAGATACAATATTTACACATCTGTGACCTATTTATTTCACTTATAAGGATGTCCTCAAGGTACGTCCATTTAAGTATAAATGATTCAAACATCATTTTTTATGGCAGAGTAATACTCCATATATGTCTCTTTTTTTGAGACAAGGACTTAGTATGTAGTTCCAGCTGGCCTTGCACTCACTATGTTGTCTAGGCTAGCAGTGAATTTGTGCCAATCCTCCTGTCTCAGCCTCCTGAGTGCTGAGATTACAGGCATGTACCCCCACACTCAAACTTCTATGACCTTCTGAAACAAACAGTCTAGACCAAGTTTAGGACAAAAGATTTGCCATAAATAACTTTGAACATATCTGTGAAAAATGGGTTATTCTCATGATAGAATTTCAGTTTGATCACCAAAAATATCCTATTTGATTCCCAAAACTAGAGCAATAACTATTTTAATTGGTGCCACCATTTCTTGTGTTTTTTCTCTTATGCCGACATATCACCAGGTTGATTCTCCACTCAACCAGACTGCTCGTCAGCTCGCAAGAGGATGCCTCCTGGCTTACAGATTACCTTACCACTCACTACCTCCCAGCACTGGTCTCTGTTTACCCAGAGACTGGTCTCAGCTGTGGCAGCAAAAGATCATGGATTCTGAGTATAGCACTGGGGTGCATCCTCCTGAAGCTTCTCTACCAGCACCCCCTGCTTTGTCAGTAGCTTTTGTCAGACGGCCTCTTGGTGGGTCACTTTCTGACTATACACAGAGCTACAGTCCCTGCATTCTAGTGTCATCCCCTAGCACACTGCTGAGGAGCTTCTAGTTTCTAACATCCGGTCCACAGTTACCTCTTTATTAGCCCTAGTCCATCTGGCCTAACTAATAATAAATGATCAACTTTGATGTTATCCAGGAGGCAGCAGTAATGCCCTCCAGCAATGTCAGAACACCTTTGGGGAAGAGGACACCTTTGCAATGTCACCCTTTTCTGAGTCCTACTGAAGTGTTTAGAGTTCTTATTATTTTTGTGCATACTTTCAGGAGGGAATCTCCTTAATTGTGGCTATTTCATTATCTTAAAGTGCCCTTTATCTTACTATATTTATTTTTTATCCTAATTGATTAAATAATCTTTTTTTCCTTGCTCTTCCTCTTGTATACTTCTTTCCCAAAGCACGTATCTTTTCAGTTATTCAAATTTTAAAGGAAATTATGCTTAGAATTTTTTGATTTCATTTTCTTTATTTATATAGCATTGTTTTTTCTTAGAAGCATAATGCCTATTGAAGTTCAATGTCTGTGCTTATGTTACATGAAGTAATTTCCATTATATATTTTCTTGAGTTTCATTGAAGCATAATGCTTCTTTAATTTATGTAACTTACATTTTGACATTTGAATTAATTTTATTTTAAAACAATTTTCATTTGCTTTAAGGTATTCTATGTTAATAGTTTTATTACCTATAAATAATGATTATTTGCCTCAACTATTTCACTGTTCTGGTTTCTAGGAAACAGGTCCTGTCTTTATGAGATGAATATCTTCTCCTTCTAGATAAATTAGAGAGAGGAAAATTCTTATAATTGCAAATATCATCCATAAAAATTTTACCGTCTTTCCTCTCAAAAGAATCTTTACAACCTTTCCTCTTTAAGATCATGATGAAATTATTGAGTTTAAAAGTAAAGTTTGTTTATTTTCAGGTGTGCGCCTTGTGGGAGGAAGCTAACAGGAAGGCCTAGTCTTCTTTTCAATTAAGATACCTACCCGAAATGTACCAGTGTATTTGTTCCTCATCTTACAAATGATTTAAGAAATTAATTTCACATAAGTTCTCTTGAATTCTGTGAAATGAGTCAGGAAAGGAGGTAAACTGAATAAAAGAAATTCTCAACAAAGTTTAAATGTATGCTCATCTCCTAGTTGGTTTCCTAACACAGGTTTCCCAAGTTGAATTCATCAGCATCACTATGATACTAACAGCTCATTCCTTTATGATGTATGTGCAACTGTGTGCTAAATAACATAGTCTGTGCTATTTAATATACATTAATTAACTCATAATAAACTTAAAAGGAATACTGCTAGTTCCTCAATTTTATTTAAAAAAAAAAAGAAAACTGAAGACAAAGGATATAATTTTCCAAATACACATAGTTAATTCAGAGACAGATCTGGAATTGGAAGCCTGGTAATTTCTAAAATGTGCACTTATTTTTTCTACATGTAGGAAATATATTAAATGAGGCTAATAAAATGAACATTCCACATAATAGAAAGCCTTATCCCATTTTTGAATCTGTAGAAAAGAGAAAACAGTACAATCTGAGAATTGCACTATTGAAAAATAAGAATGTGAAGAACAGTAAATGTCTTTACCTACCCCTCCCCCTCAAAAAAGATTTTCTTTATGAATGTCAGCCAGGGAGCTGTTCACTTAAGAGTATACTCAGGAGGCAATGTCTAAAGTAGATGTAACTCAGCTTTTCAAAATTCTCCCATGACTAAAAGAAACATTATTTAACCAAAACAATTAAGGTAGGAATACCATTGATTTATCAGTAGAAAACCAAATGCCTGTGAAGTTGTTAGAATGAAAATTACTGAGAAGAGAATGAAAGGAAAAAAAAAATTACAAAAACTTTTAAAGAGAAAAACTAGTGTTGCAATGTCTTAGAACCTTAATCAGTTTGACTCCGTGAGAAGAGTGACAAACATTTATAAAAAATAATATTCTCAAGATTTAGCTAGTACAAATTGGGCTTCTCTAAATATGGTTGAACATATATCACTGTGATAGAATGTTTTAATTCTTTCATGTATATATCTAGCAAGGAAATAGCAAGATCAAATGGGACCTCTAACATTAGTTTTTGGAAAACTTCTACAAAGATTTTCACAGTGGTTGAACAAGTTTACATTCCTACCAACAGTGGAGAAGGACTCCTTTCTCCTCACAGCCCCACCAACATTTGCTGTTGGTCAATTTCTTGATAGCAACTATTCTTATTAGAGTGAGATGAAATCTTAGTGTTGCTTTCATCTGTGTATCTTGAATGACCAGCACGTTGAACATTTATTCATATGTTTCCTAGCTGCTTTTACTTCTCATCTGAAAAGTGTCTGTCCATTTCACTTGTAATAAGTTAATCTTGGAAATAGCCTCAGTGCCCATAAACTGGAGACTGGATGAAAAGAAATAGAGTATGACTCAGCCATAAAAAAATGATAAATTAGAGATATTGATACTTTATTGGATGTGCCTTGAGAACATACTCATAAGTGAAATATATATGACACAGATGTAAATATAGTGTCATTTCTTTAGTATGAGAGACTAAATGTATAAATGAGGTGCAGAATATGTGATAGGTATTGTGAAATAGAAAAAAAAATATTCAAAGGGCAAAAGGAAAGAAGAGGTAGGTGAGTGTAAAGAAGGAAAAGGAAAAATTTGATGGTTAAAAACAAAAATGGAAAAATGGGGTGGGGGTTGTAGGGTGGGCAGGAGAATGAAAAAAATGAGAATCAACATATATCATGTGTATATACAAATTCTCAATGTTGAAGGTAATTGTGATGTGTGTCTAAAATATACTAATAAATTCTACAAAGGGAAAAAAATGATATTCTTACACTGACCTGGAAAATCCACTTATATTTACTGGCTCTCATATTTGAGTGCCATTTCAAGATATGTTGTCACACTTGTATAATATGAACAATCACAGTGCATAACTGAAGTGTCTACTGGCTCTCCAAGATACATCTGTGTCATTTCCGTTTTAAAACATATTTCCCAAAATAACAACTCAAGAGATTTTTAAGTGATGAATGAGCATGCCACAAAATACTAAAGACAATCAAGACAGAAACCATGAAAACAATAAAGACAAAATCTACATGGAATGAAAATAATAAGCAAGATTACTGAATATACAACCACAGAAATAACTGGGAAAGAAAACTTAAATGGTCAACAGAGAAAAAGCATATGGTAGTAATTAATCAACAACACTCAGTAATCAATATTAATAATAATCAACCCTCAGTTCTCAATATTAATAACATCAACTCCTCAATTAATACAAATTTAGAGACTGAATGAAAAAAAAGTCTGTTGCTTTATAGAAATTCCTTTAATTTGAAAACATACTCATAGACTAAAAATCAAAAGATGAGAAACAATATTTCATGTATTCAGACTCTGAAAACAAACATAGTTAGCCTTTTAGGGTTTCAGACACTGTGAAGTTTAATCTAAAATAGATCATAAGGAACAAGAATTTCACTATATACTAAAGGAAAAAAAAAAGAGAGATAGCCTCTATAAATATTTATGTGCCAAATACTGTAGCACCTTTCTTCATAAAACAAATATGGCTTAATATAAAAGACCAAATAAATACTGCTACCATCATGATGGTTATTGTAATACTACACTTTTGTAAAGAGACAACTAAACAAAAAAATAAAGAAATACAAGAGCTGAGCCACACCCTATGTAATATATGTTACATATGATATAAATATCTACACTTGATTACAGTAAAGTATACATTGTTCTCTTCAGTACATAAAACTTAGTCCAATTTAAATCACTTCCAACTCTTTAAACCTGCTTAATTATAAACAATCAAAATAACCCCATGGTTACTATCAGATCAGTAGGCAGTGAAAATACAAATCAATCAAAATAAACCACAGAAAATTTAGAAACACTGGAAAATTGAAGAACACACCACAATATCCATTGGGTTGGAAAAGAGGTCAAGGAAAAAATTAAATGGCCCATTGTCTATCTTCACTTATTATCAGCTGGAACAGACTAAGACAGTTAATGACTGTTAGGTTTTTATATTGACATTGACTGATTTTATTATGATATGAACACAAAGTAACCAAGTAACTTTGATTTACCTAAATGTGGAACATGAACTTGACCCAGGAAGGCTACCATAGCTGTATTTCTCTCTTCCTTAGAACAATAGGAAGAAAATATCCTCTTTCCAATGTTCACTAATTCTATTTAGGTAGACAATAGGATAGTCTTGTTTTTAAGTGAATTCTTTATTGGTACACTTTATATACACATCACGATCACACTTAACACTGGGAATTTGGACCAGTATATAACATGAGTTAATTCTCATTTTTCCCATTCCCCTACACACCCTGCAACCCCCATCCCATATATATACATATGCATTGTTTCTTTTTTATGTCAATTTTTTTCTTTCCCTGTATTACATAACATGACTATTTTCCCTTTGAATATTATCTATTTCACAATATCTATCATACATTCTAGAACTCATTTACATCTTCAGATTCTCATACCAGGGAAAAGGTATGACCTTTTCTGTGACCATTTATTCATCTACTTATTTCACTTATGAGTGTGTTCTCAAGGTATGTCCATTTGAGTATAAATGACTCATACCTATCATTCTTTTAGGTTTCCTTATTTTAGAATTCAAGAGAAAACCAATAGCAATGTTTAAAACTAAATTGCAATTTTTCTTTGCACACATAAAAAAGCAAGCAGTGAAATTTAATATACTATTTTAACTTTGTGATGAAATTTTGTTTTCAGGTTATGGCTTAGATGGTGAAGCATTGGGTAAATTTCTATTGTGTAGGAATGTGGGTAGCACTGGAGATGGAAGCCAAGGACTTGCCACTGAGTTATCTCTCCATCCCATTCCCTTTTTATTGTTCACTAATTGGTCAGGTTGGGCTTTAACTAGGGATCCTGAGTCTCTTAGAGTGCTGGGATTATGAGCATGCACCCACACAGCTTGTTCATTTCTAAGCTTCTTAGTAGAGAAATAACCATAACTATCCAGATCTTGTTTAGCAGTAGCAGTGATAGGCCCTTTTTGGTCATATGAAAGGCATCACATTTTGATAGGTCTATAAGTTTCAACTCTAAAAGTTTTACAGACTATTAAGAGTTCAAAATATTATTGTTCAGAAGACCAGAATTTAAAATAATTTACTTCATGGAAAATATAACTCCTAGGTAGAAAATTAAAGCAATGACTTTGAACTCTAAAAGTTCTGACCAGAAAAAAAATGCATTACCTATATTTTTATGAAAAAAAGATTTTTAAAAAATTCTAAAGTGCTTTGAATTAGTAATCATCTTTCCAGTATAATACTTTTATTAGTTTCTGACTGAGAAAAGTGGGAGCTATCTAATACTAGTTTAAGCAGCCTTAATGTACCTGCTGAGTTTCATGAATAAAAAGGAGTAAAAGTGAGACACTCAAGTTGACATCATATTAACAATGAATAGTTGTTACAAGGCTAGATTCTAAAGGCATAAATCAAACAAATGAAAAGATTACCATTTTCACATTAAACTGTCCCTGAAAAGGATAAACTGAAAAATGTCTGCCTTTTATATTTAAATCTGTCCATGTATTGCCCTGGATGTAGTATTACACTGGAAAGAGGTGAGAGGATTAGAGGAAAAGAAATATTAATATATTAGAAAAGATTATGATGAAATAGCCTGAATAATAGATTGTGATCTAAAGCTAGTCTTATAAAATAAAATAAAGAAGGTTGATTCTATTCCACTTTGCTTTCTTGTCACTAAAATATAATACCTGACACCCAGAAACTGACAGGGGGAAAGGTTTATTTTGGTTCACAATTTGTACAAGTTTCAGTCCACTGGCTCCTGGTTCCCAGGAATGGTAGAGGTGACTTGCCTTGGACATGGCTCCAAGACAGAGAGAGGGATCATGGGAATGGGAGGGAAATGTACCCCTCCAGGGCACAACCCAATGACACACTTCCTCCCATAAGGCTTCACATCCCAAATTACAATTAGTTATAATATGACGAATCCACCTGATAAGAGTATAATAAACCCATGATCCAGTCACCTCCTCAAAGTCCCAAGTATGAGGACATGAGACTTTGGGGGATAAAAATATATTATTCTGCTTTTAGCCCAGAAAATATCTATGACAATCTTCTTATGTAAGATACATTTACTCCATTTCTAAGAGTTCTCAAGACTTAAAAGTTTTAGCTTTGTTAAAATGTACAAGTCCAAAGTCTCCTTTAAGATTTTAGGCAAACTATTAACTATAAGCTTCCCTATCAAAATGAAAGAAAAATTAAGTGCTCTCAATATCTAGTGGTACAGGCTAAACATTCCCATTCCTCAAGGTAGGAAGAGTGGATTTGAAATGAATGGGAACAAAATAAGGTTGAAATCCAGGAAGGCACCCATTAAATCCTTCAGTTTAGTGTCTGACACCAGGATCAAGATGCAGAAAATTGTGAACTCCAATGGACTTGACCCTCCCACTTGCCTCTGACAGTACCAGTCATTTTAATCATCATGGCCTCTCTCTTGGGCCACCTTCATATTTTCCACATAGATTTCCTCAGGTGTTCTTCATTCCTGGCCTTTCTAACATCCTAAGGTCTCCACTGGACTTTAAGCTTCACCCTTGAAGAATGACATACTGCCCTCTCAGGGGAACGTTCCCCAGTATGGAGTTTGTAGATGGAACCAAAATTATTCCAAATGCTTTTGTTGATGAACCAAAGTATTATTGTAATTTCTCTATACTAAAAGAAACCATTTCTGCTATTTTAAAAATGCATAGTACACTATTATCTCTAGTCACTCTGGTGTCTAATAACATCTTACTGCATCTTAATTCTAACTGTAACTCGGTAACTCTTGATCAGCTTTCCCTCCACACTTTCTGTCCTCTATTCTCCCAGCTTCTGGTAACCACAATATCACTCTTGAATTGTGGGAGATCAAAATTTGTAGATTCTACATATGAATGAAATCATGTGGATACTTGCCTTATTGCTCCTGGCTTGTTTCATTTGATGTTATGAAATGACACTATTTCATTATTTTTATGACTCAATAATATCCTCTTACATGTATGTACTGCATTTATTTTATCTATTTATCAATTGATAAACAATGAAGTTACATAGATTTTTAGCCACTGTGAATAGTGCTGCAATAAATATGGGGCTGTATATGTCTGTTTGACAATGATCTTATTTCTGGAGCTACACCTAGCACTGGGATGGCTAGATTATTCTAGTTATATAATCTAAATATTTCATGTAAGCCCATCATTTCTTATAAATTAATACACTAGTTTTGTTCTGTTCATAGTATATTGAGCATGCAAGATATATGATATCTATTGATTTAACAAAGAAAAATAGGATGGACCAGTCATGGTAGCTCACAGCAGGCTGAGGCAAGAGTATCATGAATTCAGATTCATTCTGAGCTACCCAGTGAGTTCAAAGCCAGTCTGGACTAGGAGAGAGATGTTTCAAAAGCCAAAATTAAGAACTCTTCACAAAGTTATATTTAAGAGCTCTACAAATATAATGGTCCTTAAGACAGAACTAACAATTATAATTCATCATGACCAAGTGTTAGACATATTATTTTATCTTATTATCCATCAAACTGTTTTATGGATTTTTTTACTCATGGGATTTATAGATTGTTGTGTTAGCTTTGTGAGAAATCAAATAGTAGTTAGAAGTTGTATAAGAATTAGATACTAAAATCCAATATTCAAGAAACAAGAACATGTCGATGCATCTTCTTACATAATTGTACTTCTATTCATTACTGTAACTTAGGAACACTACCATGCTAGTGGTTACAGGGATATTTATCTCTACCATTTAGATTTTTTGCCAATGTTATTTTTCTCTAAATAAAACTAAAGTTTTTAGGAAGTCACTGATTTCTGCCTGAAGTTAGAAGGAATAAAAAGTGCGCTCAGTATAATGTATTTTTTCCAGAAAGATTGTGTAAAATTTTATCAAGCATTATGTATCTGAGTGATGGGTATTTATAACCTCACATTGAATGAGTTCTGATAAATTTGCCTTTAAATAGGTTGCACACACTGGATTGAAAATTGTTAACAGCCTGCCAAAGGAAAGCAAAACAAAGCTACATGTTTGTAACACTGAAAAATAAAAATTTAAAAATCACTAATTTTATAGTATTATAGTCAGATAGGCTTTATGAGAAACAAAATTTTATTAATGTTTATTAGCATGGATCTTTCATATTTTGTAAAAAGGCATGTTGATCTTCAGATGAAAATAATCAGATATTCCTCACAAAGAGATTTAGAAGTATTCCATATTTCATATGTTCTTTTCAGCCAATTAAATAAAAGAATGTGATGTGTATACAACTCAGCATATATGATAGCTGACAGATATTAATGACATATGTTAAAACATTTATTTCAGTGATCAGTGGATTAAAGTAGTCTATGATTTCCCAGGCTTTTTTTGTCTTTTGAGTCCCTGGGATATTTCTTTGTATATTTTTTTACATGACTTTTCTTAGTCAATAATGCCTATTAGTTCCAGAACTCTTTAATAGCTAGTGTGCAATTTGATAACTTTCTCTTTTAACTCACTGAGTAGGTAATTATAGGAGCACATAAATGGAGGCTTCTTGATTGACAAAATACAGAAAAAAATCTCCCTAGCAATAAAAAGATAGATGTGCACTGTGAATTAAAACAATGATTCCTATGTGCATAATTGTAATACAGAGTAGCCTGTTCTATTTACAGAAACATAAGATTGAAGCTCCATTGGTTAAATTGGAGAATAAGCTGACAGTGTTCAAGATAAAAACTAAATCATTAGAAGTAAAATCTCTTCAGCCTTTACAAAAGAGAAATAAGTCACTCTTACTCCTCACTCATCTTACAGAAAGTGAGAAAAACTTAAAATGTCCTAAGTGAGTTCTTCCCAAAATAAGAAAATGCATACTTCAGACAATCTCAACACCATGAGTTTCTTACCATGAATTAATGCAACTTATATCACAAGCAACTTTTCCTATTTAAGGAGTGCTGCATTTGTGGTGTGTTTCAACTTTGTTGTAGTATCTCAACTTTTACCTGTATTGCAGAATTCTGTTAATATTCTATTGAAAAGCTTCATGTTCATGATCTTGGAAGACTAACAACTGCCATTGTTGTATTTCCTTTTGGCATTAGAAATAGGGTAATGTTGAACTCATAAAAACACTTCAGAATTATTTCCTTTACTTTGTACCTACACAAAGAGATCATGGAGAATTGATATTATTTTTTTTCTCTTAATGTCTGAAGACATTCTTTCAGCAATATTTAATTTTGGATGTGGTTGGCTCATAACTTAATTTCTTAAATGTATATAGCGACATGTAGATTATCATTTTACTCTAGTTTTTGGTAGGTTTTAACATTCAATGAATCAGATATTTGAACTGTGATATTAAATGTACAAGTATAGCTGCTCAGAGAACTCTCTATGGTGTTAGTAAACTTTTCATTGCTGACGTACACAATTTAAAGGACAAAAAATTATTTTGTCTCACAGTCTCAGAACTTTCAATCTAGCAAGTTAGTTACAAGGTAGAAATGTCATGGAGGGAAGAGAATGGATAAGGGAAGTTCCTCACCTCACTGCATCCGGGAAGCTGAGTAAGAGAGTGCCAGAGAGAAGTTGTACAATTCAAAGTCACCTTTGACTTTGACTTTGACTAAAACCAGTGAATTCCTTGCTTCTAATCCTTTCCTACCCTGTTCAGGGTCCTCAGGAACCATTTCCCTCTCTAGACACCTGTCTGCATATTGTCACACTGGGATAAAAGCTGCAATATATGATTCTCTGGAGTCGTTTCATAACTGAACCCTAATGGTGTCCTAGTAATTTAATCAAAAGGCTCTGCCTATATTTCTAATAGTAGTAAATCTGCTAAACTCATGTTGTTAATGTGGCTACTTACTTTGCAGTTAATTTTGTTAGAAATCTAACAATTTTGTATGTCTTATCAAAGAATTAACTTTTTGTTTTGTTAATTTTCTTTTTTCTAATGTCAATGTCATTGATTCTTTTTTTACTGTGAAACTGTCATTATTTTCTTACATGCTTTACAATAAATTTGCTATGCCCAACCTCTTCAGGTGAAGGCTTAAGAAGTTGGAAGTCACACATTTCTTTTCCTTGAGGTTTTAAATACAACTGTCTGGATTCAGCTCCAGAGTTTTGGTGGCATTTTCAGTCTTGGCTCACTTCTGTACAAGGCTGAAGCAAATTCACTGATTTTTCAGTTCATCAAAACTGTTTTTATAGTAAAGATTGGAATGGTGATATTCAACTTTGTGTGAATCAAATACAGAAGATGATATTTTGTTTTTCTTGAATTAAAGTCAAGCATATATCAAAGGTTATGATAATACTCTAGAAATGACTTCAAGAATATTACTATAAGGCATATGTTAAATGAATAGCAAAGGAAAATTATATCCAAAAATACTGATGTGAAAATGCAACTTCTGAAAATTAGAGAGAAATGTGTTATTATGGGAAGAAATATATGAGAAGACAGAGTCTAAATACATTTCTTAATGTTTACATCAAAGGTATTCCTTAACTTCTTGAAAGCAAGAAGTTCCTTAAAAGGAATGGATGTGGCTACCTATAACTTTACCTCTTTAAAGACTGTTTTATATATATATTTTTCCCATCTATTCAATACTATGACAATTTTAGAAAGATTTTATATTATGTATCAAAGATATTAAGTTCTTCTACCTAGAAGTTTCAGAGAACTATATCTAGATTTTATTAATTTCAATTATTTAAGTACATTTTCTGAAAAATACAACTGGCATTGTTTCCTAATATATTTCATTGACCTTGATTTAACTATTGCTTGATAAATATAACCATTTTCATTACTAATTTGCATATAATACTTTGGCAACTTCTGGACAAGTTAAGGCCTACATGACTATGTTTTTAAACATCAATTCAAATTATTGATCTTTTATATGTTTTTATACTCTGCTTTATTGTTTATTAAGAGATATTTAATAAAATCTTCATTATACTGCATATTCCTAGTAATTAATACTATATGCTAGGAATGGAAATGTTAATAATTGTGGCTTCTGTCTTATTTCTGTAAACATCTGTCTAGCTTTTTACTGTCATTAGTAGGTCAGCTGTTAAGTTATTACAATTAACATCTATTAATGACATGAGGACTAGAAAATGAAAAAATAATTTTATCAGTGTGTAAAGTGATAAATAGTTTGAAGTATAGTCATCACCTCTTTTTTTCTTGATTAATTATGAGAAAGGCTCAAGACTTACAATTAAGAGTCATTTTTTAATTGTGTATTCAGAAAAAAATTCTCTAGTTCTTGCCTGGATTTTTTTTTTTTTTTTTTGGTTTTCAATCAACAAGTCAGAAATTTCACTTTTAAATAGTGCATATGATCTTACAGAATGGCAGTGAGGCTGTGTAGATTGTTGGATGACATCGTCAAAGGAAATTACTCATTTTGTTTAAATGCAGGACATAATTTTTATATTTTTAATGAAACAATTATTTAAGTTAAACTGCAATTTATGTTTATTTTCAAACACAAATAAAAGAAATTTCTCATGTTCATTATGGGAGACATCAAATCTACAGATGATTGGCAATAAAAATAAATATTTACATTTTAAATGATTTATCATAAATTTTCAGGTACACTAAGATTTCTGTGCATTACCTTACTGAAACCTTTATTATCTAATGACTTGGGGACTTTTATAAGACTTATAACTCAGTTTAACAGATCAGAAAGCTAAATCACAGTGATATAATTAACTTACCCTAAATAAGGAAGAAAATAAATGTTTGATCTATGATTATCCCTCATGCACTGTGATTCAAAATTCTCATTTTAATCATTACCTCTTACTGTCCCACAATACTTCTGTTATAATGTCCCTTTGTAAACATGAGAAGGTAACTTGTAGTATGATAATTTCCTGGAAAGTTCTATTTTAGATTTTGTGCCACATTTTAACCTAGCCACACCCTTTATTAGATGGGCTCTATCTTTCTAATACATTCTATCTATCTTCTCTCATTTTTTTCTTTTTTTTAGAACTGTATAACACTTTGGTTGAGCAAGTCACTTGTTTAGAGTTTTCCAAAATATGAGCTGTGAAGTAACAATTCAAAGAAATGTTCTGATGTAAATAATTTAATGACTAAGCTTTAGAGACACCTCCAGTGAGGTTTCAGTTTCTTGCCCTGTATATAATGCAGAGCTAAGGAAACAAACAAACAAAAACAACAATAACAACAAAACAAAAACTAAAGGACAGAACTAAGAGGTAGAAAGCAGAGTACCAGGATGAACAATGCCAATACAACATAGAAAGGTGCTGTTGAGTGTAAGCCACTCATTTTTATTAATAATCATTTGGGGCAATATAAGCCATGCACAAGGATAGGAGTCTGTGAGAAGAAGTACAATCATATGGTGTCTATGGAAATTAATGCAAATAAACTTTGTAAAGGACAAGACAAAGCTTCTTAAATTAGGAACTGAATGGACAAAATAAACAGTTGTATTTAAAACATTGTCCTAGTGACAAGATTTTAATGGTTAGAATAGAATTTGGGTGCTGGTTACTGTGACCTTGGCATGTAGACCTTGCCTTACAAACAAGTTGTGGAGTTAACTCTTTATAGACTGGTTTGGGCATAATCAATATGGCTCCCTACAACTAAACACATCACTGTCATTCAGAATGTAAGGTGTTTAGGTTCCCCAAATCCAGTTTAGTGCTGGAGTTGAATAACGCACCCCCTGAGAACAAAGACAGATGTTAATGTTGTAATCTCATTTGGCTTTGACAAACTATCCTGTGAGCTCTTTGACTGAGCAGTAATGCTTTTGCTAAATTCCTGGCTCCCTGAGAGGACATGGATGTGGAATCCTCTCGCTCACTCACATTGTGTTTCTGATTGTAACAAAAATGAAATCAGCTTACACAGTTCAAAAAATAACTTGACTTGGAACAAACACTAAATTAATTTTCATTAAGGAACATGGGGAAAATATTCTGCTCTTCTTTTTTTAAAAACTTTATTGGTACATTACATATACGCATCATGATTGCACTCCACAATGGGGATTTGTACCAGTATAAGACACAACTTAATTCTCATTTTTTCCCATAGCCCTACCCACCCTACCACCCTCCCCATATACATGAAATTTGTTTCCTTTCTTTTTTGTTATAATCTCATTATTTCCCCCCTTCACCCTATTTTACTTTGAGCATTTTCTGTTTCACAGTATATAACACAATTCTAGGACTCATTTACATCTTTATTTTCTCATACCAGAGAAAAGATGCGATATGTACCTATCTGTGCCCTATTTATTTCACTTATGAAGATATCCTCAAGGTATGTCCATTTAAGTATAAATGATTCAAACTTATCATTTTTTATGGCATAGCAATATTATGCTCTTCTAATCTGTTCTAGAGGAGAGGATCACCAATTATTCCTTTATGTGTTTTCAACATCATAAATAATCAGTGGTTTTTCTAGAGAGAAATGGGAAATTTTAAAAATTATGAAATTTCATTTTCATTCAAACCTTGGCCAGCTCGTATGTTATTATTATTTATCTAAACCTCCCTGTAGCTATGAAAAACTATTTCTCATTTTAAAACAGTAATCAGGAACTGATTTTATGATTGAATGCATTAAGAAAGTCAGTTTCATTAGTATAATTATGGGAATGTGGTTAATAGCCTTAGGATATTTCTTTCTTCAAAGAAGATAGTATCTTTAGGAAGTTAATATTTAAATACATAATTCAAGTACTATATACTTATATGGCAAACAAAACTTTGTGACATTGGTGTGTGAATCATTGACATACTTTTATCTTATTTTCTTTAAATAAGTACATCAAATATCAAACAAGCATTTCTGAAAAAAGAAGTACTGATGGAGACGCAATATGTAAAATAGTCAAGAAAGAAGAGTTAATGCAATCTTGTATTGCTAGTCTTTTCTTTTTTATTTATTTATTTTTTAATCTTAATTGGTACATTACATATATGCATCATGATTGCACTCCACAATGGGGATCTGTACCAGCATAAGACACAACTTAATTCTCATTTTTTCCCATAGCCCTACCCACCCTACCGCCCCCCCAAATACATAAAATTTGTTTCCTTACTTTTTTCTTACAATCTCAACATTTTCCCCCTTCTTCCTATTTTACATTGAGCATTTTCTATTTCACAATATATAACATACAATGCTAGGACTCATTTACACCTTTATTTTCTCATACCAGAAAAAAGATGCGATATGTACCTATCTGTGCCCTATTTATTTCACTTGCTAGTCTTTTCTTTGAAGCATAAATATCACTTAAGTTTCTTATAATGCACATTTAGATCTTTTTTCTGATGGCATGGATATATAGATACAGATTTCATAAGATTATTTTCTTTAAACAGTGTCAAATTCTTCCTGGGAATTGAATTCAAGGCTTTGGCACTGAGTGAGAAGCTACATCCCTAACTCTTTTCAATTTTTTCCTGTTTTCATTTTGAGACAGTATCGTCAAATCATTAAATAGATCAGGACAGGAAGGGCAAACCAGTGACCCTCCGTCTTAAAGTGCCCTGGAGTGAAAAGTATTCACTAGCATGTTCAGTTCCTTCTGAAGATTTTCTGCTTTGATTCTTAAAGAGAAAATGAAGATGTAAATGAGTCCTAGCATTGTATGTTATATATTGTGAAATAGAAAATGCTCAATGTAAAATAAGGTGAACGGGGACAATGTTGAGATTGTAACAAAAAAGTAAGGAAACAAATGTTATATATATGGGGGGGTGGTAGGGTGGGTGGGGCTATGGGAAAAAAATGAGAATTAAGTTGTGTCTTATACTGGTACAAATCCCCATTATGGAGTGCAATCATGATGTGTATATTTAATGTACCAATAAAGATAATTTAAAAAAAAATAAGAGTAAGTTGGTGATAATTATTAGCAATAAGAAATCTATACTTTTAAAAATATTAATTAAAATATCAAGTATTAAATGGCTATTAAATATATTAGCTGTGATTCTTAAATATATTTTTATGAACAAACAGCAGAAACATCTTAGTATTAAAATTTCAACATTACTGAAGAATGGGAAGATGTTATTAGCTAAGGCTGGGAATGGAATGTTAAATCTATAGAATTGTTTCATTGTTAGGCACCTATAGCAAGAATTAAATAAGGTAAAACTTAAAAGTATTCTTCCAAAAATTAATGCTTATGATGTAATTTGGAAATGATAAAAGAAGAGACCACAAATAAAAATCAGAACAATTATAATCTTCCATAAAAAACATACCAGGGTAAATAGCTATTCTTCATTTTTATTTGGAACCTCATAGTAGAATACAATCACCTTCATCAATCTTATCTATAAATAGTTTCTATAGTCCCACTTTTGGAAATGAATTTCAAAATCTTCCATAATATGTTTACTATTTCATGTACTTAGATAATAATGTCATATCTAATCTTGTGTAGTAATCCCCAACCAGAATACTGTAATGAACAAATTTTGTTATAGCATAAATGCAGAGAAAAATAAATAAAAATATTGAAGTGGTCTGTTAAGTTTTATTGGTACAGAATATGAGATTTTTTCACTTAATTATGTCAAAACTAATACTGATAAAGCTGTGTTTAATCAGTTCCAGTTGCGTTATTTTGCACTAAAGAAAGTATAAATGCTTCTGAAGCTGTTTCCTAATCAATGCAATTATATTTCGTAAAACATCACACCCAAGTATTTGCACATCCAATTTTCTCTTATTGGTTCTATCTGCTAATATCTGTAGCTCTGCGAAAAAAAAAACTTTTGCTAAGCATTAGAAGTTATTTTCATAGTTAATGTCATGTAGCAAAGCTTTGAATCATAAAAATCATATATTTCTATTGAGTTGCCTTAGAGTACTAAAGTATTTGGACATATTCAGAAAGTTTAGTTAAAAAATTATATTGTAAAAACATGGAATCTAAATAAGATAATTTGTAGTGTGTGATGAATATGCCAACTGAGAAAACACTTAAGCAAAATGTACATAATAATTATTTCTAGGTATGTTTGAAGATTAGAAGACATTCAAATACTTAGGAGAGAATATATACACTAAGTATTACAGATGATTATATTTTAGGGCTGATCCCATAGTCAATTTAGGATTTAAGACCTCATTAGTAATAGGTACTTAATATTTGTCATAAATTCTCCTATTCAATCAACAGAGTTAGTTGAATCTTCAAAGTACAAGTGCTGAAGTTTACTATATATGTATTTTAGCAGTTTTCAATTCATCAATATATATTGCAGCCACATACCTCAGAGCAAAGCACCTATGTTCAATCCCAAGCACCACCAAAAGTAGTAGGAAAAAATGAATAATTGTGCTATTCTTATTGGCTTTTAACTTTTGGAATGCAAAATATATGTCATGGACCTATTTAATCCTTTTATTTAGATTTTTATTGTCAGTAACATTATTGCCACTTTTTAAATATTTATGTACATATATTTGTTTTCATTGCTCCATTCAAATAAGACTGGATTTCTTAACATTTTTGATTTCAAAATTTGATTACTGACCTATCTGAAATCTTAATTTTAAAATCTTGAATTTTAATGATATAATTCTTTTTGCATAAGAGTTTATTATATTGAAAAATATTCCCTATTTTATCTTTAGTTCTGTTTGGAAATTACATTTTCCTTTCAAATTCATGGTTACTTATTTTCTTTCAAGTTGGCACTTTCATAAGTATTTTTAGTTCTCTGAATTAGAATATGACTGTTCTGAAGAATAAAAATAGCAACTCAAGTAAGCAACCATCTCCACTTGTAGAGTCTATAATGAAGAGTATGAAGCAATAATCCATTACTGGATTGTAGCTGCGGATCTCAAGGTGCTCTTGGGTTTTTTTTTTGTGTGTGTGTGTGCAGTTGAGTAGAGCAGCCAATTCTTACTAGCGACTCTCAGGTCCCAGGAGCCCCTTTTCTGCTTCCCTTTCCTAAGGAAAAACCTAGTGTTTCGGGACTTGAATCAACTTATGCTGTCAATGTGCAAATTTTGAAGACTGTCATGTTCCTTTTGGTCAAGAGCCATTCTACATAATTTAGGAGAAAATGTTATCCCAGTTGAATTATGATTTGGGCTGTCTGATGCCTGAATGTGATGTTGTGATGCTCAAGAGCAAGATGTGATCAGCTGAAGGTGACTGGGTTAAGAGCCCAGCAGAGACACAGAACGGTTTTCCCCAGGAAGGGACAGACTTCTTATCAGTATAACTCATCCTACCGGCTGCTGTAAGAACATATTGTTCATCTCACTCTCATAATCGACTTAAAAGATCCTACCTAACCTAAGATGGTCATTGGCATAAGATCCTCCTCTACACAGGGGTAGCGACTCCCTCCCAGTCACCTGATACACCCTATGCACCTAACCCAATAAGGAGTGACAAGCTCAAGGCACGTTTGTCTTTGTCTGACAGACTGGCAGTCTCCAGATTAGTTATATTATATGGCAAAGTCACCTCATGCTTATATTAATTTATAAAGTTATAAAGATAACTATAAAATTAAACATTAGCAGCATAGGGCAATACAGTCTATTTGGTCTGCAAAAAGAAAAACTTAATGTTATGAGCTTTTTTGTATGATTTCCTTAAATAAATAGTTTCAGTTTATTTTGCTCAATGCTACCTCATGGCAGATGCCTTTCTAGGGAGAAAAGATTATCTTAAGTCATGAGTGAATCTCCAAGAAACAGTTCGTTGTCACACTATTAGTGAATTGCAAATCTATTAACACCAAAGCAAATTGAAAAATGAGTTGTATAGAGCCAGGGAACTCGTGAGCAAGGGTGTCTTAGACACTGTGAAATCAAAAAAGTAGAATTTGATTTGTGGCTAAATATTTGGACTTAATGTTTCTTACTGTGCCATGACCCCCTAGACCCAGTTCCAAAGGAACAAACATTTGGAAAATTATATGCTGGTTACTGCCTGGGAGTTTTCTTTTTATTAAATCCCCACAGAAGATAGATTAACTGACAAAAAATCTGTCTCATGTGTAAGCAAAAGATACAAAAGGACACAGCAGCACTCAGAGAATTATTTAACCTGTGGCCCATAGGAAAAAAAAATGGAAGAGGAAAATTCTTTTCTTCTCTTTTCCTAACGATCCTCCGGGTTCCATTATTCATGTACAATAAGGGAACCAGAGAGAGTTCGTGAGGATTCTCTGCAAAACCCATCAGGGATTCAGTTGCTTTGTCTCTATGCTGTAATCTCCTTAGTACTTACATGTAGCTCTTTTATTTGAAAAATTACACATTTGTTTTTGAAGTCCAGGCAGAAAAAATAAAAAGGATTAAAAAAAATAAAGAATGTGTGTGAGCTAGGCCTGGGTCCCTTGGTTGATTTTCCACTCAGGAATCTCTTTTGAAGGGAGGATCTGCTTTACTCGCCTGAGCACCTCACCATGAGGATGTTGTCACCCCAGGCAAAAGTAGGGTAAAGGTGGAAAGAAATGTTGAGAAAGATTATCCAGAATCACCAGGCTCAAACTTCCAAGTTTCAGAATTATTTTGTTTCTAATAAAAGAGTTGAACTAGAAAAATATCTAAAGACTCATTTACCTGTAAAAGACCACCATAAATGTATGTTTGTAGGTATTTATCTAATAGAGTGTAGCATAAAATGAAAGGAGTAGATATAATTTTGAATGATTATAGTTGAAACCAGTTACCTTTTCCTATTGGTACTTCATCAACTTTTTTTTTTTTTTTTTTTTTTTTTGAGACAGGGTCTTAATTTGTAGTTCAGGCTGGCCCTGAACTCACTATGTATACCAAGTGAGCCTCAAACTCACAGCAATCCTCCTCCCTCTGCCTCCAGAGTGCTGGGATTACAGGCATGAGTCACCACAACCCCCATTGTGGTATGTGGTTACTGGGGATTGAACTCAGGACCTTGCACTTGCCAAGTAGACCCTGGAACCACTGAGCTAAATCCGCAGCCCTTGCTAACTAATATTTCATGGTAGTTTTTATATAAACATATTTTATTTTCTGTAGGAACCAGCCCATAAGCCAAGCTCAAACTTGACCAAGGGGTGATACGGTTAAAAAATAGATACAGCAACAAGTTAAAATATATGGTGGCAGCAGCTCCCATCTCCCTTCAACATAAAGACTGAAATGACTGGGGCACCAGCTTTATTCACTCAGACACGGACACCAGCAATTACAATCCCCCAGGGTTCATGTGTCTCCCGGTCTCCACGGTGCTTCTCGGGGTAAACAGCTTCACTGCAGTTGTTATTACTTCTTCCTGCAGTTTTAGCATGCTGGCGCACCTTCCTTCTCCTCAGTGCTCCTGGAGGATCAGTTGGGTCTCATTCTTCCCATCTGACCTCCCACAGCTCCCCAGATTTTGTTTTTTCAAATAAGTGTCTCCCATTTTGTAATAGTTTCTAGGTTAACATTTTGTGTGTTGATTACAACTGCAGACATTTCAGAAGTCATAATACAGTACTTCTCCAACTGACATCATCAGTGATATTTTAATACACTGACTTCACCTAATTATTATTGTCCTTTTTTCGTGCCAACTGTTTTCTCCTTCACAAACAATGTAAGTCATAATTTCTCCATTGGCTTCATTATTAACTTGCTTTCTTATCCTCTCGCCCTCATGGTCATTTGGAGAAACGTTAAATATAGCCTGACTCTTTACTTTCATTGGACTTTTAAAAATTCAAACATTTGTTGGTACATTATATATACATATCATGATTACACTCAACAGTGAGAATTTGTACCAGTATACGACAGAACTTAATTCTCAAATTTTCCCATTCCCTTGCCCACCCAACCACCCCTATCCCCTATATACATAAGCTTTGTTTCCTTTCTTTTTTTATTATTATCATCTCATATTTTCCTAAACTGAAAATGTGGCTGGTGAACTTCATTACCATTATATCCAGGTGCTTAGAATTAACTTAACATGTTTCCTTGATCATTGTCTTAAAATGATTATTTCAAGTAGTTTCTTCTGTAAGGGAACCTTCAACAACTACTCTGTTTCCACTGATTACCTAGCTCCTTACGTTCCTAGGAAAGGAGAATTACCTCCATCCACAACCCTACTACTCTGAAACTGTACTCTAAATGTTATTTCACTGAGAACTTTCAGAGATATTCTGAAAATCTGAAAGACTTCTATAACACATCATATACATACCCTGGAAATACGACAGGGAAATTTAATGAGTCAATTTTTACACTTTAATTTTTTCAGTTATATGTTGGCAAATTGTAATTATATATATTTACTGAATCAAAGTAATATTTTGTGCAACACTTCAGTTCAGTAGGAATCAATTTTGACTTTTTAAATGTTAAATGTTGAACTTTTGTTTTCAATTATCAGTGCATGCAATAAATGTCTTTAAATTGTTCTTCCTAAAGATCAGTGCAATTATATATTTCCAATTTTTAGTTAATTAAATGAAAAATACCTGCTCGATTTATTTCTAGGCACATGTAACTTTTATTAAGTTGGAAAGTTAAGTGATTATTATAAAGATATTGGAACTGAATTACCACTAAAGGTAGTCGACCACCATTTATGTACTGATAATCTTTGAAAATAATTTTATTATAGAAAATAAACTCTATCTATATGCCTAAGTATTAAAATATTTAAAATTTAAAACACATTTATTTTGTAATCTGGAGATTAGTGAATGAGCCATGTTGAGAATTATGGGACAAATTCTTCTTACTTATTTAATAATGTCTAAAATATATCAATTTTAGGGCCAGCGATTTTCTCAGTGGAGCCACCACCTGCCTTGCAAGCATGAGGTCATGAGTTCAGGCCCCAGTACTATGAAAAAGAAGAAAATTAAAATAATAATATACCCATTTTGATAAGAAAAGTAGAATCAGAATGCTTGCAAAGAGCAATGAGATCATTTTCATCATTTTGAATTGGAAATTACATTATATTCCTGAGCTGAGCAGTCACATTTACTTATTAGCTCATGTAAATATAAAATCAGCAGCTTCAGGCAGAAATGTGGTATTTGAAATTTTTACTTTTGGAAATTTTAAATTGTATTCACAGAGACTGAAAATGAACTTTGGCTTGTTTTACTGAGACTAATTCATGAGACCTTCATATACTGATACTGCCTTATTCCTGTTTCTCTCTTTCATTATAACCTAAAAACTAGAATTGGATTGTTGTATCTTTGCTTAAGAATTTAATAGTCTGATTTTAGATTCTCTCAAAATGTCCTTATTAAAAACCTGGATATAATCGCTGTATACTGCAAATAGATGCTAATGCATATACAACATTTAAAATAAAACCCCGAGTATCTGAGGAGACATATAACAGCTGGGTCACAACACCACCTGTCCTTATCACCTTGCCCTGGCTCGAAATAAAAGTTTAGCCCCTTTGCGACAGGTTTACAAGGGTCAAATGCATAGCTTTCTTTAGAACTCACAGAAAATTTAGTTATATATAATAAGTTTAAATTTCAAAATAAGGTTGTACATAATTTGTTTTGTGTAGTCTCTCCATTTAATGCACTTGATTGTGTTTTGTTACTGTTATAGATATAATATTCATTTAAAAATAATTTTTAGCGAAATGGACATATTAATTGATATAAAATGAGGGGTGAAATAGCACCATTATCTCTGTGCTTTGCTTTTAAGTTGTGTACATCTTTTCTATATGATCTAAACCATGGAGGGGTATGAAAATAAAAGATAGATT
>PVIR01023513.1:0-26926 GCA_004026965.1 Petromus typicus | reverse complement strand
ACAGGCCAAGTTTTCTTAAAAACAGGACCCACCTTTGCCCAGTCTCCCTTCTATGTTGTACACAGGGGGTCTTATTCTGGGGTTATACTGATTCTTTTTATTTTAGTAAGTGTGCATTCTCTTGTTTTTCATTGATAGCACAGGTATAGGGTCTAACTTTAGTCATCTTATTTCTCATTTTCAACTTAGTGCTTCCTCTGCTTTTTTCCTTTTACCATGTGCATTGTTTTTATTGCTGACCTGGGTGATTAGACTCCATTTTTTTTCCTCAATTCTTTTAGGAATTTTCTTTCTGGTTTCATACAATATAGTAAAATCTTGTTTCCTGATGCTTGGATAAAATCTCTTCTTCTTAAATGAGAAAATTCACTTACCCAGTCCTGATTTGATATATACTGTGAATATACCCTTTTGTTTTATATATTTACCTTCTGAAATATTATTCCTGATAACTACTTGGCCTTAGCTGTGTACTGAAACAGTCTAGTGAGTTCATCACGTCTCACCAGAACGTGAGCTGACTGTATCACTTCCAGTGCCTGCCACAGGGCTGATGCACCACGGACAGTCAGTGAGCACTTAGACAGACAGAAAGAGAGAGAGAGAGAGAGAGCGCACAGTGGATCTTTCAGTCACTGCACTGGTCACTGAGTAACTTCTCTGGGGAAAGCTTGATGGCCCTCTCCTGGAGATCATACATTGTTCTTTCTTTTTTTTTTAAGAACACTGCTGTTATTTTTTGCTAAACAAAACTTGGATGAAGAAGGGCCAGGGATTTTGCCCAGTGGTTCTGGTGCCTGCCTTGCAAATGAAAGGTACTTAGTTATGATCCCTGGGCCTGGTGACTCACACCCACGAGCAATCAGTACTACATACCACAGGGCTAGGTGTGGTAGCTCACCTCTGTAATCCCAGCACTCGGGAGGCAGGGGCAGGAGGATTGCTGTGAGTTCGAGGTCAGCCTGGGCTACACAGTGAACTCAAGGCCAGCCAGAACTACAAAGTGAGACCCTGTCTCAAAAAGCAAAACTAAACAAAAAACCCCACAACCAAAAACTTGGATGAGGATACCATTCTTGGGCCGAATGTCCCCCCAGTACTGCACATCTGTCTGCTGGCAGTGAATTGGCACTGTGGAGAGTGCTCTGCTGGTGAGTCTGACAGCCTGCGGCACCTGCTTCTGAGACTAGCTCTGGTGACTGGCTAGCGTGGGTACTGCTTTCCCAGCCCTCATGCTTGCTAAGTGCATGAGCTGTAAGATCCTAAGGTCTGGGATGGAGCCTGCAGCGTGTGTTTTTGAAAAGCTTCAGAGGACAAATCTACAGCATGATCAGCAATGAGGCCTGAACTAAAACCAAACTTGCAACTCGTTTTTGACACAGGCAAGCAAAGGCTCAGAGTGATGTTGAGCAGAACAGGGAATAAGCAGAGTCACAAGTCTCCTAGGCTGCGAGGTGCGCAACTGGGCGAAGTGGACAGGCTGCACCCCGAACTCTTTGCAGGCTGTGTGAAACTCAGAGAACTTCATTCTGAGCAGATTCTGTCTTAGAGAACTCGCTGCCTCTCCCTAAATATCATATCTGACAATGCAAAAGATCAGAGTGTTTTTTGATGATATTAACTCACTCTTAGCAATTTCAAAGCCATTCTTATTTTCTTGCAGATTTACTCAATTTTCTACCTCCTCTTGCTTTCTGTTTATATTATTCCAACTGTCAAGAGGACAATATTTTGACACAATAGCAAGCAATTAAAATGCCAGGGGCAGTCATGACAAATTGTGTGTGGAACTAGCCTCTTTCTTACTGAGGCTCACACAGGAAAGTCTCATTCACCTGGCTCCTCTGAGCCAGCAGGGAAAGCGGCCCAGGGGAAGTGCCTGACTGTGCACAGCCCCCAGCTCCAGGCACATGAACGTGCTGGGGGTGAGGGGTGTGGGGGGGATGGCGGCATCATGCAGTCTAAATGGGGCAGGGCCTGTGTCACATAAGACACAGATAGCGTTCATAACTTTTAGTGCTGTCATTTTTAAAAAAATATGAGCCAGGAAGATTTCTGTCAAAAAGTAAAATTAAAACCACAAATTAAATTATGAGCCCTTTTCCTTTTAATAATTTTCTAATATGGTGGCTTTAACTTTTTATTTTAGAAAATAATAAATCTTGAGAAATCATCTGTTAACTACTTAGATCTGCTTCTCTACATAGGAATAGTCATTCATGTATCAATGTCACCAGCACATTAAAGACATTTGCTTTGCAAATCCAGCTCTGAGTGACGATATTCACAAGTGTGGACAGGGTACACAGAGCTACATGTTTTAATAACCATTCTCTTGTTCCAAGTTCGTAACCAGTATGCTAAGTATGAGTGTTACCATGTCTACTGTGTGATCAAGAGGCTAAGGAGCAGAGCATCACATAAGTAACTGGTGAATACGAACAAGAGCATATCTATGCCACTTCGAACTAGTCCACTATTCAGGTTTCACTAGTGAAGCCTGAGTTTCCCCTTATAACTTGTTCTTCCCTGGCTAGATATCAAGCCAGGGCCTTGTGTGATACTGCTGAGCCCCAGGTCCTCAGCCTCAGGACAGTGGCAGGAACCTCCTCCTGATGGACCTCACAGGCCATGAAAATGTCTTCACAGGACTGCACAGGGCGTATGCTGTGCTGTCAGGCCCTTATTACATGATGTTAAACCATTTTTACTATTTTTTATACCATGGTTAACAAAACACATAAAATGATTACTGTCTCAGCCCTCTGCAAACATACAGTTTAGAAGCATTATGTCCATTCACACTGTTGTGCAACCAGTGTACCGTGTTTAACCCAACTCCCTATTCTGTATTAGTAACTTCGGCCTGCACCCAGGGTTCCGGTCCACACTCCAGTCCCCACATGTGGTCCTTCAGCTCACACACACCACTGCCCTCCCACTCATCTCCCTTGGGCTGCCCCTCCCACCAGCCTCCAATACTCCTGCCCTGTCTTCTCTGCCTCTTTCAACGCCGGCTCCACTCCTGCCTGTGAAGGGACTGGCCTTCCACAGTGCTCTCTCTTCCCATGTCGAGCCCACCAGGGCCTTGTCAGAAGTCCCCAAAGCTCATCTCTCTAACTCTGTGATGCTTCGGATCGCTCTTCCTGCATCTTCTGTTCTGCGCCTCAACCTCAAACTGCTGTCCCTGTCTGATCGATGCTGAGGATCCTGACCGGGGTCTGAAATGTGCACGAGCCTATCACCTCCACGGGGAGGGGGAGCTGGTCTCGTTACTTGCAGACATTAGTGTGCATCTAGCACACGCTCCAAGGGCAGCTCCTGTGCTTCATACTGCTGGCTGGAATTTCTGACGTGGTCTTCTCAGACCCCACCTTGCTGCACTGCCCACCTGGCTGCTGAGTTCAGTGTCCCCTGAGAGGACCTGAGTTCACCCTGATGACGCCACAGCCTGGGAGCCAGCCCCGTGTGGGGAAGGAGGCTCTGAATTGATCTAGGGTTTCCCCAGGGCAGGAGATCCGCCATCACACCTCTCAAGGACCCCAGCTCATAACAGTCTAATGACATGTTATCTACACATATCCCCTATAATTAATATTCCTTCACTGCCTCTGTACGCATTTCATCTTTCAATTTCTTTGTAAGTTTCTCAAAGTCAAGGGCACACAACTCTACACTCATCAGATGTGGCTTGGGCAATCCATAAACATCTGCAGCCAATCCATTCATCACCGTAAGTGGCATCACAGCAACAGGGTCTGCTGAGGAACACCGGGGTGTGCTGAGGAGCAGAGTGAGGAGCCTTGTCTTTTCAATCATAAGCCAGAGCACGACAGGAGCCTGTCTTCCCTTCCAGGACAGCTTCTCACAGCTTCTCCTGAACTGCTACTTGTACCCAAATATCTTTGAGGAAGCCATACCAAACAACAGATGCTTATTCCCTTCAAATACAGCTGTGTTTCAAAAAACACAGGTGCCATCAGAGACCTAAGTCTGCACCTGTGGAGAGGGAACTACCCTCAGCTGCAACCACTCGGAAGCGACACTCGAAAACAGGGCTCTTCTTTCCAGGTTTTCTAGCCCCGCCAGGAACCCCTTAGAAAATGGACCAAACATGCTGACGTCATTGTCTATTACAGAATTCAAAGTGGATGACTCTCTCACTAACTACAGGTACTAGAAGTAAAATACACCTTTTTAACAATCGTCCCTCCCCTCTCCACACCTTGCTAAGACCTGAGTGAAACTCAGTAAGGGCAGAAGGCAGCTCCACCACAGGCCCCACTCTCTTAAAACTAGGGCATTCTTCACAGCGCAGCTAACATACAACCTAATAATTTTCAAAACTAAAATGCAATAAAACATATGTACATTTTGATGGTTCAGGAATGAGTTCATAGATTTTTCTGTGTCTCAAAATCATGAACTATTAGTAACCAAGATATTTACCAAAAATGCCTGTTAGTAGGGCTTTTTGTAAGTACATCTGGTGACTCAAGTTATGACATTTATTATTCTTCACTGCTCAATTCCAAAGAAAGAGGAGGAGAGGGGTAGGAGACAGAGAGCTGAGTAAAAAATTCCCATATCAAGAAGAGACAGCCAAGTCTGAACTGAGGAGATAAGAAAGGAAAGCCTCATTACTATTTGTAACATTCACAGGTGTCTTTCCTGTGGGACATGGTCACGGACATGGAGAACACCTGCATGTCATCTAGGATAAAAATTTACAAAATCTAATCCAGACAGCAATCAATACTGCACTTGTTCTGTGCCTGCTCCTCACAAGGAGGGCAATAGCCATCCACAGGTGAATCCGGACCTACCTCTTCCAGAGCTTTCCTCACTGCCGACACTTACCTGGGACATTCCTGCCACTGTGAGTAACAGTACTGTTGTGTACAAGGGGTAGACTAACAGCACTGCCACGTGGCAGGTGTGATCTACAGTTCTGCTACTGATACCCCACTTGACAAAGGAGAAGAGCAACAATGGGAGAGGTTGGAAAATGCTGCAGATGGTGAAGAGGAGAGCAGGGTGTGAGCTGCTTGGTCTCTTTTCGAACGGGACTGTGTTTTTGGTCTAAACTTCTCTAATTTTGTGTAGAATATATTCTAAATCCTTGGCTTGATGATACATTCTTTTTTTTTTTTTTTTAAGGTTTTGTGAGACAGGGTCTCGCTTTGTGGTTCAGGCTGGCCCTGAGCTCAGCCTCAAACTCACACCACAGCGATCCTCCTGCCTCTGCCTCCTGAGTGCTCGGATTACAGGCGTGAGCCACCACGCTCGGCACTGTGCTATGTGGTACTGGTACTGGCATGAGTCTCCACACCCAGTATGGTATATGGTTACCGGGGATCGAACCCGGGTCCCTGCGCTTGCAAGACAGGCGCCGGAACCACTGAGCTAACTCCCCGGCCACTTAATGATACATTCTTAAGAACAAGGGCTCTCTCTAAGACCTTGCCTAAGACTGCAGATAACGTGGCATTCAGGTTTAAATAATTTTTAAAAGCCAAGTTTTTTTTTTTTTCTACCCTAGCTCACCTGGGAAAAGGGAGGAGGGAGGTGGGAGGAGGGTTAACACCAGTACAGAGATCTCAGCCAGACCGCAGAAGCAGCAGAGCAGAGGGGAGTGGGGCAGAAAGGAGATACACCTCCTAGAAGGAAGGGCCGGCTCTGGGCTGACACTAATTCCTAGGGATCTGGCGCCCCCACATAACATCTGCTAATCGTGGGGCCATTAAGAAATGAAGTCACTGCCAGGGCTGGTGAGCAGTGGGTCTTCCCTGCTGATCGCGTGACAACTCCTGAGGGTCCTGTGATAAGGGCAGCCAGGGTGGGAAAGGCCCAGCCCCATGGAAGGCTCTCGTCTTCCCCAGCGCCTGCCCAGCCCTACTGCACACTGCATCAAACAACACCGCACTCCAGGACTGTGGTGGAGGACAGTGCTGTCCAGGGTCTGGAGGACTCGGGCAGTGGGCCCCATTTTCTCTAATTTACCAGTCTGACCTCTGTAGAAACCAGAGGGTCCTGGAGGAGGACTGCAGACTATTGCAAACTCAGTTAAGCAGGGTGATCTGATGGCATCCAGTGTCAGATGTAGCATCTTTGCCACAGTCAGATGAAGCCATTGATTTAGTGAATGTACGTTTTTCTTTTTCTTTTTTTTGAGACAGGGTCTTGCTTTGTAGTTCAGGCTGGCCCCGAGCTCAGCCTCAAACTCACATCACAGCAATCCTCCTGCCTCTGCCTCCCGAGTGCTGGGATAACAGGCGTGAGCCACCACGCCTGGCACTGTGGTATGTGGTACTGGTGGCTGCTGGGCGTGAGTCTCCACGCCCAGTATGGTATGTGGTTACTGGGGATCAAACCAGGGCCCTTGTGCTTGCAAGACAGGTGCCGGAACCACTGAGCTACATCCCCGGCCCGTGAATGCATGTTTTTCTATTCCAACTCAAAAAAAAGAGGATCAAGACCCGTTCATATTCTGTGGAATGGACAACAGACACCCAGAGTTCTACCTTGGGGCAGACTTCTGTCCTCTGTCACATTGTGGACTTGCCATGGTTATGCCAGCATCCTTTCTATACTCATGCCTATGGCTGTAGGGGAATCCCATAGGAGGAAGAGGAAGCCCAAGCCTGGTTACAACTGGGTCACCTCAGTGTGCACGGAAGCTGCACTTCACTCACTGGGATACTATGAAATAGCAGCAAGGGTGAGCCTTCCAACGGGCGGGCTCCGAGCAGAGCAGCAAGTCCCAATCTTGCATGGAGAAAGGCATAGGCCCTTGAACTACCCAATGCCTGCCTAGCCTTACCTCATACTGCATCGAACAGATGTATTCATGGACACGGTGACCGACCTGGTCAGACTGGAGAGAAAAGATAAGGTGTGAGGTAGACAAGTCCACATGGAAATGTGGGGAGTGGACAGAAGTGTGGGATAGCTCCGTACCTCATGTCATCACACGCCAGCAGACAAAGGACCTGACCAGCTGACATCAGCCATCCTACTGCCAGTACGATGGGCCCATGAAGGGTCCACAGTTCTGGAAATGGACCAGGCAGAATAAACTTCACCTATTAAAGTACAGCTAGACACTGATGCTAACAAATATCCTGTATGCCAGCAACAGAGACCACTACTGAGCTCCCAGCGTGGACTTGTTCCTGTGGAGACCAACTGTGTATGTGGTGCAGGCTGAGTGCTCGGGTCCCTTCTGTCCCGAGGGCTAGCAATCTGCCCTCACAGAAACAGCGAGGCCGAGGCTTGTTGCCTCTGAGCCTCCTGCACAGGGGCTCATGCACACTGTCTGCCCACTCACAATCCTGAAACCCATGGGGCACATCACGTATCATACCCTGCATCTGTGGTATAGAACTTAAGCAGAATCATCAGCTTAGAAGTAATACTTTGCAAAGATGGGGTCCCCTCTCCCAGGACACAGCAGATGCACAGAACCAGAGGCCTGGCATGGCTCTGAACAACCACAGAAGAGCACAAGGGTCTGGAAGCTGAGGAGAGGAAGAAGAATCCTCCCCACTCCCTGACTCCTGGTGTACCACTGAGGAACCTGCACTCTGCAGAGTTAGAGATCTCGGTTCCCACAGCAGGTCAGCAAGTCTCACTGTATTATAACTACTGCTACCTCCTGGGAACTTTGCAATTCTGGTCCAGGAACGAGTGGGCAAAAAGAAGCATCACTATCTTGCTAAAGCCTTGGCTCTTCTCAAAAGAAGGAAGGGCTGTGGCTAGAAGTGGAGGGAACCAGACGATCCACGGGCACCTCTGGCGCCAACCTTGCTCACTTGTGACTGTCAGGGTCAGGCACAGCAGTCCTGGCCTGAGAAGGGCCTGGTGGTCTTCAGGGATGAAGCTCTGGTCTCGCCCTGGCACAGCCCTGCTTAGCACTGGTTGCTAAGGATGGGTAGAGCACAGAACGGCAGTTAGAGGAAGATACAGTGACTGTCAATGGTGCCCAAAAGCAACCACAGTGGCAGGAGATACAGTGGGTACACTCGGCCTCTGCATTCTACCTAGGAAGGAAGACTGCAAGAGTAGCCCCTCCATGCACATGGGGAGGAGCTGGGCCATACACAGACATGGACACAGATAGAGCAGTGCACCAGCAGCGACAAGCAGCACTTTAACGTCGCTGGAACGTGCTTCCCATGCTAGAAGGCTGATCAAGACGCTACTTCTGGGGAAAAATCAATTACTAGCATTCTGGAAGGTAGACATCAGGTAACCGGATCGCAGTTGACTAGGATGGGGCAGAGGAGATGCGTCCACAGACCTTACTTCCAGGAATAACCTGCTGCGGGGCTGGGGCCAGTCAGCATGAGGGCTTGCTCTCTGCAGTGACCTCGCCAGCATCATGGCCTGATTGGGGCCATCTACACCAGGGGACAGAATGAGGCAGGGTACGAAGGCCCACCCCCAGTAGACAAAGGGCAGCTTCTGCTGAGATGCTGGCTCTAGAGACTCGGGCCTGTCCTGCAGACAATACCTTCCCCTCCTATTCCTTCTCCTCCCTTTCACACGTGCTGATCCCTAATCATAGCACTGCTTCCTGGAACCTAATCTGTGACTGGCATGAATACAAGACACCTCGGCCTTGGGTGGCTGAGACAGGGGTGTCCAGTCGTGCCTGTGCTCAGGCCTGAGTCCTATTCTGCCACTCTGGACTGGAGACTCTGGACTGGGGTGAGTCCTGTGTCCACACGTGTGAGTCATGAGAGCGGCAGGCCAGCCTCTCGGATGACACAGGGCCTCGAGCCGGGCTTCTCCTAACTGCAGGCCGCTTTGCTTGGTGGTCGTCATGGTATTTCTCTGAACTCTGAGCCTGTAGATCCAGCCTCATTATAGAACAGAAGTATTTGTTACTCCTGGCTGATAAGGTATTGCTTTGTTGCTAAAAGCAGTGCTCAGAGGGCAGTGCCCCTGGCCACTAGGGGCATGCAGGCAGAACGCCGGTCCTGGTTCCTTGTGCCTACAGAGAACCTGAAGTGATGGGCTCAGGGCTATTCCTCAGCTTGGAGGTGAGTCTCAGAAAGTGGGGCTCTCACTCTTGAGTAAATCTGAGAACAACAGAGCAGAGGTGGTGATGCACTGAGACATCAGCTAAAATTCTTTCTATGCTGTTTTTTTCTTCCCACTTCCTCTCACTTCTTGTCCAAGAGAAGGAGACAATGGAAGCGAAATAGGGGAGTATTAGAGGAACAGAATTAAGAGCTTCCAGTCCTATCTCCGTGAAGCGGCATCCTTAGTGACTTAGCTGAGAGGCAAGGGCAGAAAGGAGATGCCTTCTGGCTTTTATAGGCCTGGCTTTCCTGATGCTCTGAACATTGTCCCTTAACGTCAGAAGTTCCTTTGGGGTAAAGACACTGCCACGTGCTGTCTAAATGTCTCCTGAATGAACTGCACTGAATTAATTGGTCATAAGGGAACTCTGAATTCTAACTGCTCCTTTGTTAAAAATAAAAATGTTAAAAAGAAAGAGAGGAAGTTAATTTGTGTGAAACTGTCCTAGCCCCTCATGTGGTATGTAAAACCAGGTCTGTGCTGCCCTATTGCAGAGAGGCCACTTTGCCAGGTGGACGGGGCTCAGAAGAGGAGGAAAGGGAGCGGGTACTTTAATTTACTTAACATATTACTTCATTTCAACTGTTTCACTTTTTCCAAAGTGCCTATGTCACCCCTCTCCCTTGCATTTTTTGTATGTCAAACAGGAAAATGTCAGCTTTCTAGAGCTTCTGTGCTTGGGATGTAGCCTGGCTTAATGATAGAAAAATGAAATTTTAAGACTGTGACAGACTATCCGGATAGTTTCTTTGAAGCACTGTGATGTCCTGAAGTTTCTTATCTGAAACCACATGTCTCCCACATCTAACTCTCTGGGTGGAGATGTGTGAGCTATAGAGCCAGAACCTAGAGTTCAGAGTTACATTCCTTTGAAATACATGCCTGGGAATCACCTGTGCCCCAAACACAGCAGTAAGGAGAGCTGGAGGGAAGTTCAGCAAAACAGCCCCTTGGGGAGTCTCCCTGAGGGTGGGGACCACTCTGTCCTGTTATGATTGTTCTGAGGTCCCTCTGATACCCAATCTGGTTAGAGAAGAGTTAAAAAGAGGTTTCTAGAGCCAAAGACAGCAGGGGAAGGGTGTGCCGTGGGGTGTGGGCTTTTCTCCAGATTCTAGCAAATTCTTTCCTGACACCTGCCCCCCACACACACACACACTGGGAGCTCCCTAAAGACTTATTCATCACTCAGTATTTAGTGCCTAGCGTTATGGACATCAGCTCTTTATTTACTGAATCACAAAAAAGGAATAAAAAGCAGACTAGAATGCAAAAAAATACAAATAGCATGAGTTCTAACCCCAATGGTTCAAAAAGAGTATTCCAACAAAAAGCAAAAAATCACAACAAAGAAATTAGAAATTGTCACACTAACAACTACTTCCAAACCCAGAGCTATAGCAGCCTGGGAAGGAAGGTGACAATGTAAGGAAATACCATAAAACAGCCAGGCAAAACTCTGAGTGTTTGGACTCCGAGGCATTTTGGTCTCCAACTGTTATAGCCTCTGAATGCCCCACAGCCACTGTGGGCCGGTGAGCTCTCGCTGGTACTCACTGGATAGTCAATCGATACAATCATCTGTTCATGATAGACTTTATAAGGAGGTATGTTCAAGCTTTCCAAATAAATTCTAAGAACCTAAATTTCAAAAACATAATTTCCCATGCAGTAGGCCTCAACCTCTTTTTCCTGCTCTTCACTAAAGAAGATACACAGATGGCAAGTAAGTGCATAAGATGATGCTCAACAGCACTGGTTCTATGGGACGTGTGTGCTGAAACTCAGGAGGCATCACTACAGACCAGACTGTTAAGACACTGAAAAGAAGTAGCACAACAAGTGCTGCTGAGGCCGCAGAATAAGTGGACCCTCCACGCCCTGCCAGTGGGAATGTCAAAGACACAACCTCTTTGGAAACAGGTTTGGCAATTTTTTAAAAAGTTAAACATATGTGTACAAAATGACCCAGATGTTGTACACTTAAGTGTTTATCCGAGAGAAATGAAAGCCCACGTCCATACAAAGACTTGTAGTGAATGCTCATACTGGTTTTATTTAAAATGGCCAAAGCAACCCAAATGTCCACCAAGAGATGAATGGAAAAACAAACTGGAAAATCCGTTCAGTGAAACAACTATCCAGCAATAAAAAGAAATTATCTACTACTTATATATAAAAATATGGATAAATCTCAAAAAGACTATATTGAGGAAAAAGCCCAATTATTTTTAAGAGTATATGCCATATAATTTCATTTATATAAACTAGGAAATAACACAGTGACAAAAATTAGATCAGTGGTTGTTTGCAGAAGGATGAGAGGGTACAATAAAAGGGCATGAAGCAACATTCAGGAAAAAAATCTCTGTTATTTTGATTATGGTGAGTAAAGTGATGGTTCCGCGGCACTTTACTTTAGATACATGCACTTGCCTACTGCATTTTTTGTTACGCTCAGTAAAGCTATAAAGCAAAAAGAGTACATATCAGATCTGCAATAACCTGTGCACTTCTAATTTACATAAATTTATTTTAAAGTGTTCATAATGACAATGCAACATGCTTGGGTAGAGATACTAGTTCAACTAGAAGTACTTAACCACTCAAATAAAATAAGAATGTACTTAAGGAAAATAGTAAATCAGCTATCTCTTTCTGTGGTCACAAGCTAAACTAGCTAGGAAAATAGCAGTGACACTGGGTGCATTCAGAGACTGGATGAGGAACCAGCAAGGTCAGGCTCTGTCTCTTTCTGAGGTCCAGCTCCAGCAGGTCCTTAGTTGTAGTAAAGCTTCCTTCGTGGCAGAGACCTTTTAAGCACAGTTCTTCCGGGTATCTCCTGCATGGCAGTATACTGAATCGCACCAGTGATCAGGACAGATCTGTCAGAGGGCAGATCCACAGTGTGGAAGTCTGGGCCTCTCTGCCCCAAACCGTCCCGTGCAGTTTTCTGACGTGCGGCCTGGCTGGACTCTGGGACTCACTGTAGACATAAGCATAATCTCGGCAGAGATGGGTCTTTCATGGTTTATCATTCAGAATCCCTATTCATCTACCAGATGGAAATCCATGCTGGCCTAAGACTCGAGCTAAGAGTCAAAGCTACCTCCCGCTCAAGCCCGGCCCCGTGTCACTGGGGGTCACTGTACCTGTGACAATCTTTTGCACAGGTGAACAGAGAACTGGCACACTGCTGCCCGGTCACTGATAACCTTAACTAGACATTTTCTGAGTTACTGATAGAACACCTAGCAGGAAGAGAGAAAAGAAAATACATCAAGAGCCCACCAAGGTGACTCTGTATTCCAAGAATACCAGATAAAGAAAAAAGTGTTTCACTTACAACTAGCATCAGTTGGGAATGGCACGAAGTAAAATATTAACAATCTTGAAGCTCTGCCTTTTTGTTATGCAGAAAGGGATTTTTAAAAAAGGATCCAGCCTCTGTCTGATGAGCTGTACCAGCCACCGCCCATTCCTGTTCTTCCTTTGCCCAGTAATGGCCGGAGTGAGGTAATAACCACCACAGACAGCTGTCTTCCTGGATAAAATCACCTTGTAAGGAGAAATGCAATTAGAGGGTGCAATGAAATCTCATTTTTAAACTGATTTTGCAGGCTGCCACATTCGACCTAGTGCTTAAAGGCTAGTTTTCTATTTTATGTGATTTCTCTTTGATTCAGTATCTCTGGAAGACAGCGCATTTTAAAATTCTGGTTTATGTCACAGTGGATCTGAGACAAACACTAGACAGGGTCAGCTGAGAGTGAAGTGAGGTCCAGCACCAGACGGTGAGGGTCATAAGTGCCTTGGAGGTCAGGCAGGATGAGGCAGGACAGGGAGAGGGAGAGCAGTAGGGCCCTGTCACCAACTTCTCCCCTGCTGGCCTCCACAACCCTGAAAATCTACCCACTGCAGAGCCCAGCCTGACTAACTTAAATTCAATTTTTTAAAAAAGGCCTGGCCCTGAGCTAAAGTCCCCATCCCAAGAAATGCCCCAAATTCCTTAAAACATGAATAACCCCCAATCAGGGTGTATGTCACTAGCAAGGGTGAATTGCAAGGGCAACAAGGCCTCTGTTACCTAATAGTGCTACACCTAAAGATTCTGGCTGTGACTGCTGACCATTTCCCTTCATGTCCTGATAAAGAGGCTACTCCTTGAGACAAAGAACGCCCTGGCTAGCCAATACCTTAAGGCTCCGTGCTCTTTTCAAAATCTTAGCCTATCCGACCACCCTATGCATTGAAACATCCACACACAACACCCCTCCCCCCACTATTAAAACCCAACCCTCCTGGAGCTCGGGGCGCTTGGCATCCTGATGCTGAGAGTCCCTGCTCCTGCTCCAGCATCGGAGTTGGCTCCTGGTGTTCTGTGGGGACCTCGGGATCTGGGTATAACACCCACTCCCCACTTTACCTACCAACCCTGCCCTGCTGACACCAAAGTTCTAATAACTACAAGCAAATTCCCTGGATTTTTACAAAGATTTTATTGTGAAAAGTCTCAAATACAGCAGTTCACTCTCCCCCACAATTTGCTTTCTGTTAGTCTGGCTGCTTGTAGTTAATCTCAGTCTAAAAACATTTTCAAGGGGCCGGGGAGTTAGCTCAGTGGTTCTGGTGCCTGTCTTGCAAGCGCAAGGACCCGGGTTCGATCCCCAGGTAACCACATACCATACTGGGCGTGGAGACTCACGCCCAGCAGCAACCAGTACCACATACCACAGTGCCGGGCGTGGTGGCTCACGCCTGTCATCCCAGCACTCAGGAGGCAGAGGCAGGAACATTGCTGTGATGTGAGTTTGAGGCTGAGCTCAGGGCCAGCCTGAACCACAAAGTGAGACTCTGTCTCAAAAAAAACCTTTAAAAAAAATAGGAAACAAAGCCTATATATATGGTGGTAGGGGGGTGGGAGGGGTAGAGGAATGGGAAAAAAATGAGAATTAAGTCATGTCATACACTGGTACAGATTCTCAATGCTGAATGCGACCATGATGTGTATATATAATGTACCAGTAAAATTTTGAATTTTTTTAAAAAAAGAAAGTTTTTTATCTGTAAATCTGTGAAGGAAAAAGAAATTTATGCTAATTTTGTTGTTAATTTGTGGTTAAGTCTCAGATTGTGGGTAATTTACGAATTAAACTTTACCACAGATATGTATACATTTTAAGAACATAGCATTTACGGAGCTCAGGACTAGCTATGATTCCAGTCGTCAGAGGTCTTAGAACACATCTTCTGAAGACAAGGGAGGACTGACATACATACAGGAAGGAGCAGGCAATGGTGTACTTACACCACCCTGGTGTAACAGTCTAGTGTAATGGTAGCCATACCCATCAGCAGCTCAGTGTTCTTACTACTCAGTTTCAACAACTTTAGTCCTAGTCTCCCTTCTCAACATGCCTGGGAAGAGAAGCCTGGAGTACATGGAGTAAACTGGTCTGCCAAGACATCTCACCCCAGCCCAGGTTCACGGGCACCCCACCCACACTGCAGGTACTTCTGGTGGGACTTTATCCTCTGCTCGTGGGCTAGTTTGTGATGCTTAAATTCCTAGCCTGACCAAGCACACACCTTTCCTGTGAAGAGTACATAAAAAACATGATCAGTGTGAAAAGCACATACGTACAAACACACACACACCGTGTGCACACACACACACACATGCACACAAGCGAAGAGAACAGATAAGGGAATGGGTGGCAGGAATCAAGGATCCAGAGAGAGTGCTGAGATAGAAAGACAGGCTCAGGACCCCTGGTTTCCAGTTTCAGGCCAGTGCTTCTGACGTGCAAGAAACAAAAGAGACCCTCAGCTGGAGCAGGGGAGTGAAGGTCTCCAGTCCATCTAAATGTTCTAACCCCTCCAGCTATGGATTAGTCTGTGGCTATTAGCTGAACTAAATATGGCTCTCTCAAGGGGAGAAAAGTAGCTTTTACAACACATATGCTAATGAAGCACAACGATATAGAGCATTTAAAACAAAATGTCCCTATATTTATTCTCCATAGACAGATTTTTGCATTAATATTGATGAGGGATTCCTTGTTTATTTCTCCCAGAGACTTTTCTCCTGCCCAAAGAGAGCAGATAAAAGATAAGTAACATGAACCAATTATCTTTTAAACAGCTACAAAAGACTATCTTATTTATCTGCAACCTGCCACTTGATTAATCTTCCTAATATACCACTTTCCACACACTGGCCCCTACTCATGAGCCCCTGGTGCCTGATCTCCCTGTGAGAACACACTTTAAGGCCTTCCCCGGGCTTCTGGGCCCTGCACTCTGCTAAAGCCTTGGAACTAACATTGCATCTTCCTTTGGCAGGAAGGTGCCCACTAGGGAAAGCCCAACTTTGCCTGTCCAAATGGCACCTGGCTCCTGGCTACTTCAGGACCTAACACTTACACTTCCAATTCACCACTAGCCTCAGCACCAAGAACACATAGCCGAAACATCTTGAAAAAGGTATTCCTGGCCTCATTAGCCAGGGGAGCCACAGAGAAAGAAGCAGCCTCCAGGACTTGGTGTTCAGCCACCAGCGAGAAGAGAGACAGGAGGAGGAGGCACAAAAGTGGGGCACAACAAGAGCGTGGCAGAGATGGAAGAGTTCTTGCTGCTCAGGCACCAAATCACCTTCTTCCCTCTCTCTCAGTGACAGATTCAGATAAACACTTCCCTCTTCAACCTGGCCATAACAGGGGCATACACACACAAAGCAGGGCATTTCAACAGCTATTCCTGGGCATGTCCTTCCCAAGGCTTCGAATGAGAAACTAAAGAGCAGCGAGGACATGGCAGCACTGGAGCCCAACACAAAGGTCTATTTTACTCCCTCAGCCTCAAATGCCTTGAGTTTATTTCAAGGCCAATGGAAAACTAGCAGGTGTGAACAGCAGCAAAAAGCTGAGGGAGAATAACTGCCAGGGCAGTTAAACCTTTATGATCCATTCAGACAAGGCCCCAGGCGCGCTGCTTTCCCAGCCTGAGAGCACTTGTGGCTTCAAGGAGCTCTGAAACCAGAGCAGACCAGCCGGGACCTCTTCTGGTCCCTGTGTCAGGATAGCCCTCAGCCAGCTGTAATTATAAATCTTTACACGGCCAGACATGGTGTAAGTCCTACCAATCTTAACTTTTACTCACACACTGGCTGGAACTAAGAGACTGAAAATTATTCTGTGGTGAAAATGGAGACTTCGGATTCCTGCTGAGGCAAGCCTTGCTAGTGGGAGGGTCCTCTCACCCTCAGCCCTGAGTCAGCAGGAAGAACTGCTGGAGGTGGGACTGCCACTGCACTCCTCACTGCTTCTGGTGACACCTTGGCCTTGCAGGAGAAAGGCAAGGGAAGCACCGAGTCAGATGCTCACATATGACTGATGTTAATAAATGAACTCTGATAGTGCTGGTTATTGGAAACTGATCTCTTCCTTATTAATATGGTCCCGCAATGGAAAGAAAAGATTTCTTCATGTTCTAGAATGCAAACAATGTTTTAATCTTTAATTATATTCTCAATTTTGGCTCTTCTGGAGAGCTACAGCCACATAGGCCTAGGATTATTTCTTTATTACACAGCCTCTCTGTGGTATTTAATGAATATTGTTACTTAATACTTGCCAGTAGGGGAAAAAAGGACTTAGTGAATTTTCACCCAAGTTTTGATGACTTTTTCCCAAACTCAGGAAACTTCCAGTGCATGGTTGTATCTCGCCTGAGTCCACCTGGGGAGCAAACTGTCCTCTCTGCACAGCGCCTGAGAAGGGGGATTTAGCTGACAAAGCTCTGCATTTCTATGGCTTGTGGATGCTCCTCACTGACACTGTGCTTTGGTGAGCTGAGCTCCGCTTCTGCAAGAGAGCTGCCTTCTGCAGGTGTCCTCTGCAAGGTTCTCATCACTGTCCACAACAGGGATAAAAGTCCCAGGGGATAAAAGCCGAAGTAATCACAAGAATATCAAGTCCCTGCAAGTACCCGTGTTCACAGTCACGCTAGGAGCGCTGTCTGTGTCAGGGCTCTTGTAGAGGGACTGCAGGAGTCTCATACTCATGTGGCCAAGGAAAAACTCCCTAGAAAGGCCTCAAAAAAAATCAGCCAGAGAAGAAATACTGATGTGACAGCCAGAGAGCTACAGGAGGAAATGCTGGGACATTGTGCCGTCACCCTGGCAAGAACTACCTCGCTCGAAAGAACCACTGATGACCCCAGTGAGCGCCCCTCTCATTCATCACACACACTGAGGACAGACCGATGTCACTGCTCTACTCTCATGACTCCTGGTGGTTTTATACCGAGCAAGAGACAACAGGAGCCTCTGCCTTTCAAGAACAGAGTGGCGTTCCTGCACATCTGGGAAGCAGTCCAGTCGTCTGTATATGCGGCACGTGTGACTGTAGCTGCTGATCTTCCCAGAAATCAGTGCGTGAAGCAGTGGCAGAAGACGTGCCTCTTTCAGTTCAACTCCTGGAGCCGGAGCAGGCTGGGCCGAAGGCAATCTGTCGTTCCCACGTGGGATGAGGTGTCAGCAATCCTGTCATTATCCCTGTCCCTCCGGAGGTGGTGGCACACCTTCACAGCAGCATTTGTCATAGCACTGTCTTTCCCTGGCTCTTGCTGCTACTCAAACATGATGTGGGTCATCCAGCAGCCAGAGTGAGAAGAGAAGACTGTTTTCTGGAAGCTTATGCAGCTTTGAGACATGGAAGGAATGCTATCCAGAGGTGGCCCCAAATCTGAAAGAATACCACTCTGCCACAAAATGGGGTGAACCACTGGTACGTGCAACATAGATCAATTCCTAAAGCATCATACTGAGTGAAAGAAACTAGAAATGAGCAGAGAACTCCACATGACTCCGTCTATGTGAAGCTGAGGAGACAGAAGGCAAAGCTACAGGGATAGAGACTGTGACCATGACTGCTGGGCTGGTAGAGAACCTGCAGGTAAGAAGCCTGCTCTAGTGAAGAGTTCTGCTCTAAAGAGGAGGAGAGAGGGCAGGTTTCTGGTCAAGCATGCTCCGTCTCCTAGGAGGAATGATCCAGAAGGAAATACCCATGGTAAGGACACAGAAAGAAGGCTGATGGAGAAACAGCTCAAGAAGGCAAGAGCTTGGGATCCAGATGACAAGTGCAACACAAACAGTTCCTCCCCAGGGACCACAGAGACAGAAGCCCATGACAGGAAGTGTACCCTTAATCCGATAGGCAGGGCCTTTCATAAAAGATAACAATACAAAAGAAACTGCCTAGCCCCACTCCTGGGAGGTGGGGTGGGGTAGCATTGTACAGTGGTTTTTTATCCCTAAACCTAGGTGTGCAGCACTTTTGTTATCCTCTGTTGCCACAGAAGCTAACACCTCTTAACTGCTGAAACCAGGAGTCACTGGCCTGGACACACTGATCAAAACCAGCAGCCCATGTTCACCCAGAAGCACACCAAAAACTGCACTGGAAAGTCGAGGCTGCTGTCTAAGACAGAGAGGCACTAGCAGCCATAGGCTCGTCTGACCAACATTAAATACTTAAATAGCTCGAATGAGACGGCTTGGCTGACCTCGTCCTACAAGGGGCAAAGCCTGGCAGCTCTACACAGCCACAGGACACAGCTCTTTTGTGGAGAGACGGCACCTGTGCTGCCAGATCCAGAAGAACAATGGGGAGTCATGGAAAGGAGGCTGCTTCCTACCACATGGCAAAAGATCTTTCAGCATGAACATCTTTATCTCCTTAGGAGCTTCATTGGATGGGAAGAAGATATGAATCATTAATCCCATGAAAGGCTCATCCTATGGAACACAGGGGGGAAGTCTGAGTCTTCAAAGACTACTACTATTAAAGCCAACTGCATTTGAAAAACAAACATATCATACAAATCTGCATGCTCTCAACACCTGCGGTCTCCGTACAGCTGAGCAGAGCTGGCGCAGAGAAGGTACGTGGAGAACTGGCCCAGCTCCTCTCTGGTTTCCTCTGCTCTTTAGAAATGAGCCTGTCCTTGAGATCCTGGAGGCCCCTGAGAGAAAACATCGAGCCCTCCTGGCCAAACCTGAACTCTTCACGGCTGGCAGAGGAACCTAAGGCCCTGCTTCTTGGGCACAGCAGGACTATGCCCATTGTCAGGCCTTGGCACTCACCGCTACCTGCTTGTTCCGCTGTCTCTGCTCAGAGCTTCGCAAAAGCCTCTATGGTGTGGTATTCACCCTGAACCCCCAGCACAGTGCATCAAGCCAAGCTCCCACAGGCCCATGTGAGTATGTACTGAGGAAGCCAGCGAAGCCTTCTCCTCTGCAATCTTTCTTCCTGTTGGTACCTGGGTGCTCTCAAAACAAGTCTGCACAATCTCTGGCAGGCCCACCTCCAGAAAGGAGAGCCTGTCCACTCCCTTGTCAAAGGGATTCATTCCCAATGAAGCCAATGGCATACGACAGCCACCATGCTGTCTGAGCCCAGTTGTGGAAAGGACAACCGTGGCTCTCTTTCTCAGGGACCTCGGAGAGCAACCGACTGCCCTCTCAGGAGGGTACTCAAGCAGCTGGGAGAGGCCTCTTGCCATTACGAGTGCCAGACTGCCTGCTACGCCACTGCACAGCTGGAAGCTGAGCTTAAGACACAGCGGAGCCTTCAGATGCCCATGGGCTGCACACCATTGCTCTGCAACTGCTGAGAGAGTGACCCACACAGGTTCTCCCCAATTCCTGCCCCACAGGCCCTTGAGACAAGGCCACTGAAAACACCCGCTGGAGGGCAACTTGCTCTGTGGCAACGGTTAATCAGCAGCAACCTTGGAGGGTCTGGCTGTTGCAGAGGAGTTCAAGGATCTTCTTAATGACAAGCTCCATTTATGGTCATGTCATACTTATAATAAACACATAATAATTATGAGTCTTGTGCGGAATACAACTGTAATGTCACTATTAATATGCAAATTCAAATATTCCATAGATCAAATTATGCTGCCTTACATTAACAACTACTTTCAATAATATGTTAGGCTATGATACAAAACAATGTAACATAATAATCTTTTTTAGAGCTTTGTTTGTGAGAATTACATACCACATATCTACAGGGAGAAGTCTAGACTGATAACTGTCATTTAACTTTAAGAAAACTTTTATAAAAACTAGGTTAGTAGCCGTGTCAAATTCCTGGTCAACATCAAACAGTGAATGACACCCCGTAGGTACTTGTGCTTGGTCAGAGGGCGAGGAGTCTGCGCTGCAGGGCCTGCCTCCTGGACAGCAGCGCTGAAGGAGATTCCAGAGTAATGTGAGCCCAAAATGCTCAATGATGCGCAAAAGCAGCAGTCAATTTTTGCAGGAAACAGGCTGCTAAATATAGGAAATCATTTCGTTTTGTGTTCTTGGGACTCACTAACCACTTTCCCCTTTGAAACTGAGTATTTTGAGTGATTTATTATAAATTTATAATGACAATTGCGAACACCTCTCTTTTTCCTTTGGCGTCAGAACAAAGTCTGTTGATTTCCTTGGTGCTTAGAATAGCTTCTCAGAGTCCTCATAATAGCCTGTCACCTGTAAACAGGTTCTCAGCCAATGCAAATTAACAAACAGGGAACAGATGGACCAAGAACAGGCTTTTGTCAAGAGAGAGGTAGCAATAAATACTTCAGCTCCAGTCTTAAGGGACCATCAGAAAGTCTCTCACTTCTCACCAAACATCGTCCTTCACAAATAATCCGTGCAGAGAAACGATGAGCTACAAGGCCTACCCGACTAGAGAGGGCTACAAGTCAAGGGGTATAGTCACCACATCAGTTTGTGACAACAACAGCAGTGCTCCTTAACAAGCTTTCCAGAAAACATGCAGTGTAGACACAGCTACGCAGAGGTGGGCCGGCCGGGCTTGTGCTATGTGGGAAGCAAGTTTGAGCATGGAAGGGATCTGCAGATTGCGAACGGTGGCAGAAGAGGGCCCACCGGCAGGCAAGAGCCCCACAGGCAACAAGCTAGGGAGTTCCCGCCCCCTGTCCCCTTGTGTACGTCAGCCTCAGCCTCAAGGCACCTCTTCACGACCCTTCTCAGCCGCTGCTCCAACTAGGCAGGTTCTCGATCTCCCACTTCTTACTGCCATTTCTTTACTTGCAAGCATTCATCATAACTGGAAATGATGGTACTGGTTTATTTAGGTTTCCTCTGCTTTTACCCTCTACTAAAAAAGTGTCAGGTAAATGGGGCCATGTCCATCTTGCTCATGATTATATCCTCTGGGCCTGGAACTAACCAGCATATGTAGTAGTAGGCACAACAAATATTTGCTAATCAAACAGAAAATAAATGAGGTCTTCAGCAAAGAGGAATGATCAGACCTTATATGCAAATGCTCTTTTGGGCAGGAAATGTAAAATGCAGTTTGCAACCGGGGTGTAAATAAAACCAGTATGAGAGAGCAGAACAGGCTAGGGAAATGCTCAGGCCTTAGGAGAACAGGCCTCGGGGAGAGCATACACCAACAGGCTCACCCCGCATCACTGAACAAGTCTGACGCACACCTACAAAACAACTCAACAGGGAAATGGATGGACCAACCAGGGCACAGTTAAAGGAATATTACACAGCTAAAAAATGAATAAACAGCCTGGATAAACCTAGCAGATATTATGTTAAGTCAAAAAAAGCTGATATAGGGGCCATGGATTTAGCTCAGTGGTTCTGGCACCTGCCTTGCACAAGCAAGGTCGTGGGTTGGATCCTCCGTAACCACATACAACAGTGCCGGGTGTGGTGACTCACGCCGACCAACAATCAGTACCACACTCCACAGTGCTAGGCATGGTAGCTCACACCTGTAATCCCAGCACTTGGGGAGACAGAGGCAAGAGGACTGCTGTGAGTTGGAGGCTGAGTTCAGGACCAGCCTGAACTACAAAGCAAGACTCTCTCAAAAAAAAAAAAAAAAAGAAAAACTAAAAAAAAATAAAAGCTAATACACTTTCTTGGGGATAGGGCTCAGGGCCAGAACAGGGCCAGAACATGTGCTCAGCATGGACAAGGCCCAAACTGTAATCCACAGAACAAAACCAACCAAGACATAGATAACAACAAGAACAGATACCAAAGGTGATATTGTGTGGTTTATGTGAAGTTCAAGGACAGGAAATATTAATTTTTTTAAGAAGTCTAACTACTGCTAAGTGTAGGGAAGACAGCAGTATAGGTGTGGCAGCCCAGACACTGACTAGGAACATGAGGGATCTTCTGGGCTTGTGGAAGTGGTGGCTCCCTGGAGCCTCTTATGTGAAGAAGGCGTCAAGCGGCATGCTCTGGAAGCCTCACGTTCTATGGTTGCGCCTCGTGGGAGAAAAAAAAGCACAACATACATCACTAGTCAAACACAACAAGCCAGCTAAGCCCTGGGTCTGGCTTTCGTGGTTTCCCTAGTTCACTTGTAGGTTTCCAATGCACTTCTCCTTTGTATAATAAAGACAACTGTCAACTTTGGGAACATATTAAAGAAATGAATATTAAGCTATGTGATATCTAGAAATCTTACTAGGTGGTAATACAGAATTATTAACGACATTATAGCTGCTGTATAAACATTCATGTAAATCATGTCACCACCACATTTGGTTTCTGTTCCAGCTACACTCTTAAGAAGAAACATGACCTTCCATGAGCCCAAAACAAGCAAGTCCACCCGGATGAAAGCGTTTCTGAAGCCCATCACTCACTGCGGCGGCAGGACCAGAGTGGTGGGCTGAGCCTTCGGTCTCCGCTTGGCTGACACGCCCATCTGATTCGCAGAGCGCTTCAGCGACTGCTGATTCAAAAGGCCAGACGCAAGGCCTGCGTGATACTGCAGCTGCAAAGGAGGAGAAGGGAAAGATGGCATTTGTGAAAGCAGGACAGAAGGCCTTCATCTTACCCTGTTGAAGTTACTGCAAGTAACACAGCTGCTAACATGCTTCAAAATTGAAGAGGTAGAACTGGAAAGACAGACACATAAAGCAGGCTGCTCATCACTGAGTCACACAATGAGGAAATGGGATGAGGTCAAAATGTCCACCAACTGGGAAAGTGGTTAATGTACCAAAGTAATCTTACATCACTTTGTTGAATTAAGAAACAATTGTGCAGGGCCAGGGATCTAGCTCAGTGGTTCCTGTGCCTGCCTTGCAAGTGCAAGGGCCCAGGTTCAATCCCTGGTAACCACACACCACTCAGGCCCATCAACAATCAGTACCACATACCACAGTACTGGGCGTGGTGGCACTCGGGAGAGAGAGGCAGGATGATTGCTGAGTTCAAGGCTGAGTTAGTTCAGCACCAGCCTGAACTACAAAATGAGACCCTATCTCCAAAAAAAAGAAAAGAAAAGAAACAGTTGTGTTATAAGCAGAAGGACACTTAGAGGTTCTAAACATTGGCAGATGAATGTGGGTAATTTGTACCTTTCTTTCCTTTGCAGTACTGGGAATTGAACCTAGGCTTTGTTCCAGCCCTTTTAGTTTTTGTCTATTTTGATTTGTATTTTGAGCCACTCTCTATGTCGCTCAGCTGTCTGGGCCGGGCAATCCTGGTGTGCAACCGCCAGCTAGCTTACTTTCTCTTCCATTTTTCACTGGTATGCAAATATATTTTGTGGTAATGGTCTTAATATCAATGTCCTTTTCTATTTTTTCTAAATAAGATACCAAGGTTTTCCACAGAGACAAAGCTCCGAGAACTCTTGTGACTGTCATGTCTTGCTTATGATAAAACCCACAGAACTCAGACTGATAGAAAAAGGACCACAGCACAGCTGGTTGGCAAATGCAAATGTGCCATGAGTCAGCGCTCCCAGGCCAAAGGCTACCTTTCTCAAGGGCAAAGGTGTAAGTTATCAGCCCTAAGAACAAGACCAAGAATGTACCTGACAGAGCATATAAAGGCTACAGGCTCACTCGCTCACTGCAGAGGATGGGGATAAACTGATTTCATTCTTACATACATGCAGCGGGAACAATGTCACATGCAGGCTGCACATTCACAAGGGCTCCACGCCAGCAACTTCAGCTTGTGGCCTAAACAAACTGCTGAGCTCTGACATTGCTCAGAACCGACCATTTTACTCTCTGTGCTATTCCACCTTCTCTGTTACATGGAGAAAGGACATTGCTTAGTCCTGGGCCAAACAAGACCGTAAAATGCCCACTTTGAACTACGATCTGGGTGAAGGACAGCGCACACACTCTAAGGGTACAGTCTGCTGAGTCGGAGAACAAGTGTGCATCTGTGCAATGGCCACGCCAGCCAGATCAGCAATTTCCATCCTGTAGAAGGCTCCCTCAAATCCCAATGCAGTCAGCCTCCCAATTTGACTTAAAAACAACTGATCATTCTCACTCACTGCCAAGTACAGTACATGTGGACCCAAACCAACATGTGACAATGACTTTTACCTTTCTTTTTAAATCCTGTTTTTGTGTTTCAAGACTAAGAGCTGTCCTCAGTCTCTTCCTAATAAAATTAGCCTTGAAAGGCATCAGTTTGGAACAGATGTAAATAAAACACTCAAATGGGCAAATGTCAAGCTAAAAATCTGGACTGAGACGAGACCATTTAAAACATCCAATGTCCCCTGCTCTTTCAAATACACATTTCAGCCAGGCATGGTGGTATACACCTATAGTCCCAGCACAGGGGAGGCGGAGGCAGTAGAATCTGCTGCTGGTTCGAGGCCAGTCTGGGCTACACAGTGAGTTTGAGGCCAGCTTTGAACTGCATAGTAACACTCTATCTCAAAAAAAACCAAAAAAACAAAAAATAAAAACCCACAACCATACATTTAGAGTTAACTAAATGTACAAATCAGTTTATTTTCAAAATGCCCTTCCAGGCATAAATTTTCTTTGCCGAATCAGCTACATTACAGTTGTTGGTAATGAAACTGGTGACCACTACATATAAAGGGCTGGGGCCTGGATGCAAAGGCTAATAAAGTTCTGAAAAATAAATGGCCTCACCTAAAGCCACAGGGCTGTGCACTAATAGAGAGTGAGGAAACAAGCCCAAGTGAAATGATCTGCTCCTTGAAAGTGGCTATAAAAATGAAGATATCCAGTGACCCAGGAAGGCTGGAATGTCTTGTGTCTGCAGCACCCACTGCTTCTTAACAGGCTCTTGATTTACTTGGTTGATTTGCAGGGGAGCCTATGGCTGCCCAGTACAAGACAAAGATACACTGCCTTCATAATAAAAACAGAGCTCTTCTCAGACTGGAAAAGGGGGGCATGATTCGGCTCTAACAGCTCATCTTAGACCAATGAATTTTGCTCAAATTTGGTTTTCTTCTACAGATTTGTTAAATGGGAAATCAATGGAAGCAAGGGACAGTACAAGTTTGAAAGACAATGTTTCAAAATGTCAGCTGCTTGGGTTTCGATCTTCCCTACCAGAATGTGCAATGAGTGCAATATGCATAGGGCTGTACAGAATTAAAAGACAAGACAGCTTGGCAGGCCCCTCCTGGCTCATGGAGTTGGCTTTCCGTGGCTCTCCTTCCTTGTCCATGCAAGCTCAGCCATTCCGGCCCTGCTGACTGAGAGGCAGAGTCCTGCTAACGATGCAGTGGCAGGGGGATTCTGCCCACCTGGCATCATTTGGATCATTTGCTCAAACAAACAAAAATCAAACAGCCAAGTACGTGCTAACAGTGCCTCCTCTTCTCAGGCTTCCGTTGGAAGCGTTACTGTCTTGGACGTTCTCAACATGCAGTGCAGCTCTGAAAGCACATGTAGGTGGAAGGACTCCTCTTCTCCCAAAACAAAATCTGCCCTTGCAGGCTGACTCATAATGATTAAGTGACATTTGTTAATCATATATACGGATCCCAGTTTCCAGGAACACGGCTCCGACTGTCAAGATCTATAAGGGGTCCATTAAATATTAACTGGACCACCTTTATAATGGGAGAAAAGGTCAAAGTTAATAAAACTGACAGGCAGCTCCTGTCCAACTGGATTTATACATTATTTAGGCACCAAACAGTCCATTCCCTGAAACATAGTTTAGGACTGAAAAGACTCTTGGAAAAGGTTCACCCAGCCAATGGTTTTAAAACAGCAGAAGGGAGTTCAGAGCAAATCCACAAATTAACATTAAGAACATATCACTCCACAAAATACTGCCATAAGTTTTCAATTACAGATTCTGTAATATTTTCTATAAAAATGTATTTCAATAAACATACTCCTCTCCAAATGTCTGTGGCATGGAAACAACTCTATTTCAAAAAAGCAACTTATCAAAATTCTAATGTGGTTTTCCTACCCAAGATCATTTCTCCGCTAACCAGCAAGAATACAATAAAAGAGGAAGAGAAATAAAACAATCCATTCTTTTAACTTTCACCTACACCGGAGGGATGGGAGTGCCTGTGTGGTGTGTGGGGAAGGTGGAGTCGTCACTGACCACGGAGCTGCCATTCCACTGGCACGGTCATTCCTTGTCTGTTCTCCGAGTATTTCCCTCAGTTACATTTTTGCTGTTTATTCATTTCAGCCTTCTCTTTTCATGAAGGATCTAGAATTTTTCTGAGTTCTCAATTTAAAGCCTTTTCTAATCAATTAAATCTACTAATTATCTCTATACTCAGGAAAATCTCAGCAACTCATAAAGATATGAGGAAAAGAACAATTTTAAATCAGGAAAACCCTGATTTACAGAGTATTTTTGAAAGTGGCAGGGAACATGTGTGAGGTGTCAAGGGCAGCTAGGTAAACGTCCAACACACAAGCCAAGGGCTCCCTCCGCCTCCGCGCAGGCCATGTGCTCCTGGGCTAGGCGTCAGACTCTTCCCTGTCCCTCCACCCTCTCTAGAAG
>PVIR01023512.1:0-27238 GCA_004026965.1 Petromus typicus | reverse complement strand
TAGCAGGGTCAAATGGGACCTCTAATCCTAGTTTTTTGAGGAATATCCAAACTGATCTCCACGGTGGTTGTACCAGTTTATGTTCCCACCAACAGCAGAAAAGGGTTCCTTCCTCCCCAAAGCCTCGTCAGCAACTTGTTACTGGTTAATTTCACAATAGCAGCCATTCTTTGTGGAGTGAGATGAAATCTCAGTGTTGTTTTCACTTGTATCTCTTAAATAACCAGTGATGTTGAGTACTTCTTCACATGCTTCTTGGCTGCTATTTCTTCTTCCTCTAAAAAGTATCTGTTCACTTCAGGTGCCTATTTTTGAACTGAGTCTTTAAATTGAAGAAGTCTGATTTTCTTAAGCTCTTTTTATATTCCAGATAATAGCCTTTTGTTGGAGAAACAGCTAAAACTTTCCCCATATTGTTGGTTGTCTTTTTGCTCTGCCAGTGGTTTCTTTTGCTATGTAGAAGCTTTTTATTAGGATGAGATCTCATTGTTGATTCCTTTTGCTGGTTCTCATGCTACAGAGGTTTTGTTCATAAAGTCTTTCCCTAGGCCAATGTCTCCAAGAGTTTTACATAACCTGTTGTGCAGCAGGTTTAGTGTTTCTGTTTTAATATTTAGGTCTTTAGGGCTGGGGAGTTAGCTCAGTGGTTCCAGTGCCTGTCTTGCAAGCGCAAGGACCTGGGTTCGATTCCCTGGTAACCACATACCATACTGGGTGTGGAGACTCACGCCCAGCAGCAAACAGTACCATATACCACAGTGCTAGGCGTGGTGGCTCACGCCTGTAATCCCAGCACTCAGGGGGCAGAGGCAGGAGGATTGCTGTGATGTGAGTTTGAGGCTGAGCTCAGGGCCAGCCTGAACCACAAAGCAAGACCCTGTCTCAAAAAATCTAAAAAAAAACTTAGGTCTCTAATCCATTTTTATTTGAGTTTAATACATGGTGACAGAGAAAGATCTAGTTTTAGTCTTTGGCAGGATGAAGCCCAGTTTTTCCAGCATCATTTGTTGAAGAGGCTATCTTTCCTCCACTGAGGATATTTGGCTCCTTTGTCAAAGATGAGGTACTTTATAGTGTATATGGAGATATTTCTGGATCTTCTAATCTATTCCACTGATCCTTGGGTCTGTTATTTTGCCTGTACCATGCAGTTTTTATCACAGTATCTTTGTAGTATAGTTTGATGTTGAGGATTGTGATACCGCACACCATGTCCTTGTTGCCTAGAATTGCTTTGCTATTGTAGGTCTTTTGTGGTTCCAGATGAATTTTTGGATTATCTTCTCAAGAAGATATTTCACTTCTCTGTGAAATATGCTGTTGGGATTTCAATTGGAACAACACTGAATCTGTATAGTAGTTGTGGGAGTATAGCCATTTTGACAATATTCATTGTTCTTGTCCACAAACAAGGGATGTCTTTCTATTTTCTGGCTATCCTCTCTGATCTCCCTTTACAGATTACTGTAGTTTTCAGAGTAGACGTTTTTCATCTCCTTTGTTAGATTAATTTCTAGATATTTGTCTTTTTTGAATGCTATTGTAAAAGGGCTTGACTCTCCAATTTCTCTCTCAGTGAGTCTATTGTTTGTGTATGTAAAGGCTCTCGTTTGAGTGCTGACCCTGTGTCTAGCTACACTACTAAATTTGGTGGTTAAGGCTAACAGTCTTTTGGTTGAGTTTTTAGGATCTTCTCTATAGAATATCATGTCATCAGCAAATAATGACACTTTAACTTCTTCCTTTCCTATCTTTATTTCTTTCTTTTGTCTAATTGCTGTGGCTAATGTTTCCAGCACTATATTAAATGGCAGTGGTGATGGTGGAATCCTTATCTTATTTCTGATCTCAGCATGAAAGGTTTCAGTTTTTGACCATTTATTATGATGCTGGCTGTTGGTTTCTCATAAATAGCTTTTATGAGTTAAAGTCCATCTATTCTAATTTTTTTTTTGTAGAGTTTTGATCATGAATGGGCATTGGATTTTGTCAAATGTTTTTTCTTCATCTATTGACATCTATTGAGATGACCATATGGTTTTTGTCCTTGCATCTGTTGATAGTGTATCATGCTTATTGATTTACATATGCTAAACTATCTTTGCATCCCTGGTGTGAATCCATCTTGATCAAGGTGTATGATTTTCTTGATAATTCTCTGTATTGTTTGTCAGTATCTTATTGAGGATTTTTGCATCAGTGTTCAGATTGGCCTGTAGTTCTCTTTTTCGGTTGGGTCTTTCTTTCCTTTTTGAATTAATGTAACGGTTGAGTCCAGGAATGAACTTGGGAATATAAAGAGTTTGAAAAGTAGTGGCATTAACTCTTTTTTTCTTAATTTTGTAGAATTTACCACTGAAGCCATCAGGACCAGGGCTTTACTTTGTCAGTAGGTTTTTTATTACATTTGAAATTTCACAAATTAATATTCATGTAATTCATACATGTCTAGGAATCTATACATTTCTTCTGCGTTTTCCATCTTTTTGGAATATGGGTTCTCAAAGTTGGTATTTATTATCCCCTGGACTTCCACTGCCTGTATGATAATTTCCCATTTTTCATTCCAAATAGCATTGATTTGAGCCTTTTCCTTCCTTTGTTTGCTAAAGTTGTTTGTTGCTAAAGGGTCTATCAATTTTATTTATCCTTTCAAAGAACCAACTCTGATTTGTTGATTTTTTTGTATCATTCTCTGAGTCTCCATTGCATTAATTTTCTCTAATCTTTATAATTTCCTCCCTAGTACAAGCCTTGGGTTTGTCTTGCTCTTTTTTAGTAGCTTGATGTTCAGAATTAGATTGTTCATTGCTCTGTTTTCCTGGAGTAGGTGTTCATTCAATGCTATGAATTTCCCTCATAGAAGTGCTTTAATTGTGTCCCACAAATACCTGTATGTTGTTACTGGGATTATCATTTAATTGTAAAAACTGTTTAACTTCTTTAATATCTTCTGTGACTCACTGGTTGTTCAGCAGAGTGCTAATTTCCATGTGTTTGTGAGGATCCTGGAATTTCTTTTGCTATTCAGCTTCAATTTCAAGGGAATATAGTTTAACAGTATACAGGGGATAACTTCAATTCCTTTGCATTTAATAAAACATGTTCTATGAACTAGCATATTGTCTATTCTGGAGAATGATCCATGAGGAGCTGAGAAGAATGTTTATTCTGACTCTGTGGGGTGAAATACTCTGCAGGCATCTCTTAAGTCCATTTGTTCAAAAGTCTGTTTCAGCACAAGTATTTTCTGATTTTTTTTTCCCCCCGGGGATCTATTTGGGTTTTTGTTTTGTTTTGTTTTTTGTTTTTGTTTTTTGTTTTTGAGATAAGGCCTCCCTTTATAGTGCAGGCTGGTCCTGAACTCAGCCTTGAACTCACAACAATCCTTCTGCCTCTGCTTCCCGAGTGCTGAGATTACAGGCATGAGCCACTATATCTGGTGTTGTGGTATATGGTACTAATTGCTGATGGGTGTGAGTCAACACACCTGGTATTGTTGTATGTGGTTATCAGTGATTGAATTCAGGACTCTGTGCTTGCTAGACAGGCACTGGAACCACCGAACTCAATCTCCAGCCTGATCTGTCTATTTGTGACAGTAGGGTATTGAGGTTCCCTATTACTATTGTGTTAGTACTTATCTGGCTTTTCATATCCATTAATATTTGTTTTATATAGTTGGGTTCATTAGAATTTGGTGCATTAATATTTATAAATGTCATCTCTTCCACTTACATTGTTCCCTGTATGAGAATGTAGTGTTGTCTCTCTTAATCAGTTTTGGTTTAAATCTGCAAATAGAATAGCCACTCCTGCTTTTTTGCAGTTTCATGACACATGAAGAATTGTTTTCCATCCCTTTACTTTCAGTCTATGGCTGAAAGTAACACTAGGTGTGTTTTTTATATGCATAAAATTGTCAGGTCTCACTTCTTGATCCATCCTGCCAGTCTGTATCTTTTAATTGGCACACTGAGTCCATTAACATTAATGGTTATGACTGATATGAACAGACATAAAGCTGTCATGTTTTCCTGTTCTTTGCTCTTTTATTCTTTGCTTTTTCCCTTTCCCATTCAGTTTTTTGTCTTGCTCAATGGGTTCACTCTACTGGGCCTCATGGGTTTGTAACTTCTATTATTTTTCCCCCAAGATATTCTTTACAATATTTAAGAGTGCAGGTTTTGTATTTATAAAATTTTTTAGGTATTCTTTGTCATGGAAGTCCCCATCAATTTTGAAAGATTGTTTTGTCCAATACATCAATCTAGGTCAGAGGTTGTTTTCCTCCAAGGCTTGAAACACGTCACTCCAGGCTCTCCTTGCATTGAGTGTTTGGGTTGAAAAGTCTTTCCTTTGTATGTGTTTTTTGCTTCATTTTTTTTTCCTTTTCTCTAATTGTTTTCAGTATTTCATTCTTTTGTTGGATATCTTGAACCTTAATAATTGTGTGTCTAGGTGTAGATTTTTTTTATATCAGTCATTTAGAGTCCTATATGCCCCATATATCTGTAGATCCAATTATTTTCCTCTTTCTGGGAAGTTTTTTTGCCATTATATCTGTAAACAGTTTTGTTAAATGTCTTACTGCCTCTCGCTTCCTCAATGACCCAATCAGTCTATGTTATTCTTCATTGTATCCTCTAGGAGCTGTTGATTTCTCACAATCCCTTGCTATTCTCTATAAATTATACCTTTCCTGTTTACTGGCTGCAATCCTGTCCTCTACATTTGAAATTCAGTCATCACATTTATTCATCCTACTTTACAAACTTGCACTGGAGTTTATAATCACCTGGAAGAAAAGCTGTTCAATAGGTTCTGTTGCTTTTGTTATTTCAGATTCTATCATGCCCCTGAACTCTTCTTTAGCATTATTGATCATGTCTTTCATTATGGACAGTATCTCTGTTTTCATCTCAGAGATCACTACTGGTTTCCATTTTATTAGATCTGTTTTGGTTACCAGCTCAGAGAGTCCTGGTTATTGAACTTAAATTTGTTCTATTTCCCTTTTCCCTGATTCTTCTTTGGTGATGACCTTCATATCTGGATTTTTGAATTTTTTCTCATTTTTATTCCTTTGTTGTTGCAGATGTTATTCATTTAACTCCTTGCCTGGAGTCTGGGCAATGTTTGTTTCAAGTTTCTTTCTTCTTAGTATTTGGATTCCATAGGAGATGGCTACTTCCTGGCTTGTTCTCCTTGGATCTGTAATGGCCTATAAGTATTCTCAGTTCTGGTACACCATGGCAGGTATTTGAACAGAACAATCCCATTACCTTTGTTGACACAATGCAGTCAGTACCATCAACAGTGTCAAACACATCACAGAAAATGATAAGCTTTGGCAACCTCTATTTTGATACCTTTAATCACATGAGTTATATCTATGACCATATGCCAAAATCTAGAACTAATCAGATATGTGTTTACTACATACAGGTCATTAAATATAGCAGCACTACCCTTTGGGAATAAAAGATTACTGGAGAGTTAGGAAAGTAGTGAGACAGAAAGAGAGCAAAAGATTAGAAATAGTGTGGGCCGGGGATATAGCTCAGTGGTTCTGGTGCCTGTCTTGCAAGCACAAGGGCCCAGGTTCAATCCCTGGTTAACCATATAACAATACTAGGCATGGAGACTCCGCCCAGCAGCAACCAGTACCACATACCACAGTGCCGAGCGTGGTGGCTCACGCCTGTAATCCCAGAACTCGGGAGGCAGAGGCAGGAGGATTGCTGTGATGTGAGTTTGAGGCTGAGCTCAGGGCCAGCCTGAACTACAAAAGCGAGACTCTGTCTCAAAAAAAAAAGATTAGAAATAGCGTTAGAGGATCTATAAAGATCACAGAGACCTCAAGAACTTTACATATGCTAGAGGACAATAGAGACAAAAGGGACAAATTTAAGATAGAACTAAGAACTGCAGGACCACTACAGACATTGTACATCCTCCTATAACACAGAAAGAAGAGAAATTAGGGAAGACTAAAAACATTTTATTTCTAGGTACTGATTCTGACTAGAGGACAGGAGAGGATGAGGGAACAAGAGGAGAATATGGGTACCTAGCAGCAGCAGACAAATAGGAGACTATTCTCCCTCTTCTGTAAAATTGAGAGCAGTTGATAAGCAGGAAAAACCTGAAGTTGGACAGATTCAGCCATAGCAGAGTAGAGAAATGAAAAAAGAAAACCCAGAGCAAAGAAAGAAAAAAAATAATAGCAACAATAAAACAAAGCTAAGAACACTAAAAAAAAAAAAAATGGCCTTTCACAATGTGGATCTGTTGTCTCCTGTAGATAGTATGGGCAGTAGCATACAGATTGAAGTTGATTAGTCACAGGGACACAGCTGTCATCCCTTGTCTAGTTTCTGAGTATAATGCCTGAGTTGAGCTCAATGAGCCCATACAGATTTGAACTCTGCAAGAGACCAGGATCTTGCAGGTGGATCTGACTCCAATGGCTGTAGTTAATAGGATTCCCTCACTCTTCCAATGAGTGTTTTCTTCAACATGGTGGACTGGATGGATGGATAAACTCACTGAAGGCCTCTGTCTAGGTTCCAGTACCACGGCCACACTTAGTGTCCACAGACAAGCAGGTGGTGTGTCTCTGGAGGCTCTTTCCCATACAACAGTTGTGTCCAGATTGGTCCCCAAGGAAACAGAGATTCCAAGGCCTTCTCGTCTTGCCCTGGTCATAGAAGAGCTACAGGCCTGGGTTCCCTTCTTGCTGAGATTCATTACATGACCTCCACCATGCCCTACTGTCTGGTCTATCTGCACAGACCTCTGGTATAGTCCCAGCAGCAGGAGAGCTGCAGGCTGAGGCATTGGTCAATGACACCCAGCTCCCTTTTCCTGAGATTCACTGTGCAACCTCTGCCATACCCTACTTGCCTGGACTGTCTCTGTGGGCCTCTCTCATCTTTTTATTTCAAATACTTCCTTTTTTTGTTGTTGGAGTTTTGTAGTTCAGACTGTCCCTGAACTCACTTTGTAGCCCAGGCTAGCCTTGAACTCACAGCAATTCTCCTGGCTCTGCCTCCTGCTTGCCAGAACCACAGAGCTAAATCCCTGGCCTCATTACTTTTTTTGAGACAGGGTCTCACTTTGTAATTTGGGCTGGATCTGAGCTCACTATGTTGCCGGAACCACTGAGCCAAATCCAGAACCCTTTACTTCCATTTTTTTAAAATGAGCTCATCCATGCAGTGGTCATAAAGTATGTTGTGAACATGTTTTAAAAGAAGAAGAGGGCTGGGGATTTAGCTCAGTGGTGCTGTCTCTGCCTCACAAGCATCAGATCCTAAATTCGATCCCTGGTACCAAAAAGAGGAAAACATTGAGAAATACAGGTGTTTACTATAGCAGGAGGGAGCAAAAGAGACTTAGTCCAAGAGTCTTGTTTATCAAGGTACGGTTGTGATTGTTGTGTTATATAATGGTACTCAGAGTCTAGAGTACCATTTTTATTTCAGGTGTGTGTGTGTGTGTGTGTGTGTGTGTGCGCGCGCGTGTGCATGCGTGCATGCATGCGCACACACGCATGCATGTGTGTTTCCTAAATGAAGTATCTTATTTTTGTAATTACTAAGTTAAAACATTTTTTAAAATTCAGATAATGTATAAGACTATGAAGAACTTAAGAATATGCCACCCAGTGATGACCAATTGCAATTTTAAGTATTTATCCTTCCAAACTTCTGTTCTTAAATACAAACTTCTGTTCATCTATATACATACTGCTTTGCAACTAAATTTTTTCACCTTATGAACCTTCTGTGATAATTAAAGCAGATCTATATTATCATTTTAGGAACCACATAAAAGCAACAGTATTTTATGGTTAGTCTCTAATTAATTTTATTTATTGCATATTAATTGGTGCCATTGTTTAAAATGCATCCAATATACCATTATTATAAAATGTTGTATTGGGTATTGAAATGAATGCGTACAAAGGAGAATTTCTAGGTCAAATGACTGAACAATTTTTAAGTATATCTTGCCAAATGACCCTCCACAAATTACAGGTAAAAAAGATGGTTTCTCCACATGTTCACTGTACATTATTTGGTCTCACAAAAACGTTTGCAACCTTGCATGCTTCTTCTTTACACTCCTCTTCTTCTTCAAAACTCCAGTATTATGTTTTTTAAAATATCTTTATGTCTTGAAATTTGTCATCCATTTGCCTCTGTAATTTTACCCTACTCTTTTTCTCCTCTTCTGGATCTCCTATTAAACACAGAAAATGTTATCTTAAAATAAATGTTTACATTTTTTAAAAAAATATTATAAATTGGGCCGGGGAGTTAGCTCAGTGGTTCCGGCGCCTGTCTTGCAAGCACAAGGGCCCGGGTTCGATTCCCCGGTAACCACATAACAATACTGGATGTGGAGACTCACACCCAGCAGCAACCAGTACCACATACCATAGTGCCGGGCGTGGTGGCTCACGCCTGTAATCCCAGCACTCGGGAGGCAGAGGCAGGAGGATTGTGATGTGAGTTTGAGGCTGAGCTCAGGGCTAGCCTGAACCACAAAAAACGAGACCCTGTCTCAAAAACCTAAAAAAAAAAAAAAATTATAAATAACAGGAAGTAGGGAGATAGATCATTCTCAGTGGTGAAAAGATCAAGTGATGGAGGAAGGGCAAGGAAAGGGCAAAGGATGAACAGAAGGAATGGTGATGTGTCATGTACACACACCGACTGCACACCAGGAACGTGAATATATACACCACAAACATGGACTGATGCACTAAAACAACAAAAAGTAAAAGATGTAAGACTCCACTAGATGCAGTGAACAAGGCGGATGAGCATACACCATACAGTTTCTTTGTTTTGTTTTTTGTTTTTTGTTTTTTGTTTTTCAGGCAAGGTCTCACTGTGTAGTTGAGGCTGACCTTGAACTCAATGTGTAGCCCACTCCCCCGAACTTGTGGGGATCTTGCCTCAGCCTCCCACATGCTGAGATTACAGATCTCTGAAGAAGGATGTCAACTCTCTAGATAGTCCTGCTCCCAAAACTCCATCAAGTGACTATAAAACACTCAAAATGCACCACAGGTATCTTGCAGCAGCACACAAACATGATTCATCTTCACGGAGGTACCAGAGAAACTGAAAAACTACAGAGGATCAAGAAAACTGAAAAAAGAAACCAATGATCTTGGCACTATTTCACCAAGAAAAAGTAAAAATTTCAAAGTAACGAGGAGATGGTGCTTTACATTCAATTAAGTAAATAGCTTGAAATCACCATGAATTTATGTTATGAAAAAATATCTTAAGGCTATCTGGCCAAGGATATATTACAAATAATAAAACAATGATTATAATTACTTGTTTTTATTTGTTTTTTTAAAAACCTTTAAAACCATTTATCATTACCCACATCTTGCCAAAGGTAGCCACTCAGCCCCCTTGTATATTTAGGCTCCCAAAACAAGCAAATAAGAATTTTAATTAAAATGGAAAGAAGAAAAAATTCCATTTTTCACCACCATTACAAGAAAGTAAAAGTATTGCTAAGGACATTGTTCCATTTTATTTAGATGATTTACATGTGGTTTCACTGTGAGACTGGCTTTTTTGAAAGAACTGGATCCTCATTTATTTATAAATAAATAAGTGCATAGGTAAATAAGTAAATAAATATTGCCAGAGGACAAAAAGTGTAGGATTAGTCGGTTCAGTTCATTTTAAAGTACAATAATCTGACTGATTTTACCAAAAGCATTCAATGAATCTCTACTGTCATTAAGAAAAAAAAATTTTCAAAATCACATAAAACACTTTAATATAGAGCCCCTGGGACCCCATGCTGATTATGGAAAGTAGCAGCATCACGACAGAAGGAAATGACCCTGAAAGTGAGCCTCGTCCTCTGTGCTACCTTTGCTTAACTGTCTCCAGTCTAGAAGTGATGAGCGTGATAACCTCATGTTGTAGAAAGTATCTTCCATTCATCCAGGGGGCCAACTATTGCCTACTCCTCCCTTATAAAAGCCTGAATTCCACTAATGGGGAGAAATCAAATCACTTCATGGCATTATCATGTCACAGAGGCTCAAATTTTAAAACCTGTATTTTGGAGGGGACATATTCAAACAGTAGCAAAATCTAAAAGTCAAATTTATACTTTTTCTTTAAGCTCTTAGGTCTGCTCCCCAAGCAAAACCCTCAAAAGGGAGCTCTGTTTCAAAGGGGGACAGTGGGGGGAAGAGAGGACAGGAATAAAGAAATCTTCAGTGTACACAAGACAAATGGTTTAAAAACAGGCACTATTAATTCAGCTGTGAGGCCTGAGGTGACACACTGGAGTGGGGGCACCAACACTAAAGAGCTGGACTGCAAAGTTCCCATTTTCAAAGGAACACTTAGTTCTTGCAAGGATTTTGTTATAGTCTCATTTTTTTAAAAATCTCTCTCTCTCTCTCTCTCTCTCTCTCGCTCTCTCTCTGCAAATAAATCTCTATGCAGATAAATTCTCCAGCTATCTAGAAAACTAGCACTGGCTAGGTGATAAGTGGGGTTATTTTTGCCTGTTCTTATTAGAATTATGGCCATCCACAAGAATATAAGGGGAAACCAACTTATAGCTGAAGGGCTGTGCTTGCTTGGGTTTTTAGGTTACTTGGACTTCATCCCTCTCAAAATCTGGGTTTTTTCCTCACTAATGAAGTATCAATTTGCTGTAACTTGCAATTGAATTATCTAATATCTGCTCAACTCTGTTTAAGCTGGTTGCCACTATCATTAGAAATTGTGCAATTTAAATTTAGTTATAAGGCCAGGGATTTAGCTCAGTGGTTCTGGCGCTTGCTTTGTAAGTGCAAGGGCCCGGGTTCGAGTTTTAGTAACCAATAAGTGAGGCATGGTGACTCATAGCTATCAGTACCACATACCACAACGCCAGGCGTGGTGGCCCAAGCCTGTAACCTAGCACTTGGGAGGCAGAGGCAGGAGGATTACTGAGTTCGCAGCTGAGTTCAGGACCATCCTGAAATACAAAGGGAGACCCAGTCTCAAAAAAAAAAAAAAAAAATTAGGGCCGGGGATTTAGCTCAGTGATTCCGGCACCTGTCTTGCAAGCACAAGGACCCGGGTTAAATCCCTGGTAACCATATACCATACTGGGTGTGGACACTCACGCCCAGCAGCAATGAGTACCACATACCACAGAGCCGGGCGTGGTGGCTCACCCCTGTAATCCCAGCACTCGGGAGGCAGAGGCAGGAGGATTGTTGTGATGTGAGTTGGAGGCTGAGCTCAGGGCCAGCCTGAACTACAAAGTGAGACCCTGTCTCAAAAAGATTAATTAATTAATTAAATTTAGTTATAATTTTATTCCAAAACTTTAAAAAATATGTACAAGAAGTTCAAATTAAGTAGGAACTGAATTAACTGGAGAAAGAAATGTAGTTTATTAAAATTGATGGTGAATTTAAAATCATTTCTATGAGTGAACAAAGCTCCTTATGAAATATGTATCTCCATGCTAACCTTGGATAGTTTCTCAAAGGATACTCTTCCCCCCACTGGGCTTGGTGGCTCATGGCTATAATCCCAGCACTCCGCAGGCAGAGACAGGAAGACTGACATGAGTTCAAGGCTGCTGCATAGTGAGTTCAGGGCCAGTCTGAACTACAAAGTGAAACCCTGTCTCAACAAACTAAAAAAGAAAAAATAATAAATTAAAAGAATACTGTTTCCCAAGGAATAATTTAGGCAAAATATTAACAGGATTAATTTGTGTAACACATAAAAAATATAAAGATTCTCCACATTAACCTTCGTCAGGTCAGCTCTTATGAGGTCATATAAGGAATTTTAGGTCTGTTGCAACATGTGTACAGAGCAAAGTTTTACCAACAATGGTTTCCACAAGGTAAGACCAACAGGATAGCTCACAGGAGACAAAAAGTTCTCAGGGATCACAGCAGAACTTTGTTCATTCCTGGCTCTCCTAACGAAAATCACAAAACTTGAAATTAGTTCTTCACGCCTCTCACACACAGAAAGATACACAAGAAGAAAGACATAATCAGAGTTTGAAATTAAAACTCTTCCTCTTCTTTCATCAACAGCTTGGATTTTTTTCCCATAGAAATCAACTAGAATCTATAACCATACCATCCTATATGTGCTCGATTTCGTCTGATCTCGGAAACTAAGCAGGATCAGGCCTGGTTAGTACTTGGATGGGAGAAATGAACTAGAAAGTCTACGTGAATTCACAAGATACGTTGCTTCTGATATCTCATGCTAAGTCTACTAATGTTCCTGGAATATATATACTTCCCTAAAAATTTCTGCCAAGAATCTTAGAATCACTGGTCCCACCCAACTGTGACAGTGTTGACAACCTGTAACAACCACAGGCTCTACTTCCTTTTGCTGAGTGCCATAGTTTGGAAAGAGTTTGTCTCCACCAGAAATCACAGTCCCCAGTGTGACCAGTTGAGAGATACTCAGGCCTTAAAGAGGTAATTAGGTCAGAAAGGGAATCAGTGCTTTTCTCCTGGGATTCAGGCCTTGCTGTCTCGAGACTGGGATAGTTATGGTAAGAGCATGGTGACACAGCCCAGCCCAGCCTTTCTCTCACACACCTGCGCTCCACTTCCACCTGCTTCTCGAAATGAGCTGAAGCCTCACAAGACTCAACAGAAGCCAGCCAGATACCAGCTCCCTACCTTTGACTTTCCAGCCTCTATAGCAACAGAAAACAGACTAAGTACATGAAGAAAGCTTCAGAGGAAAGGAGAAAATGAAGTCTGGCTTTCTTTGGCTTTCTCCCTAGGACTGGCTTCCAAACAAGCCACACCTGATTGAAAGGAGATGCACTTGCTGGCCATCATCAACATCAGCCACACAGGCCAGCTCACCAAGAGTTCCTGGAGAAGTGTTCTTTCTCCCCTGATATACTGTAAGACTGCGAAGCCCAAAAGCAGTCCTATTTGAAAATTCTGTCAACCCTCCTTAACAGAAAACACAGTTTTAAACTTATGAACTTTTTTATAAAGGCTGAAATAACTGCATAAACTAAAACTTGAATATGACTTTATCAGAATCATCCATTTGTTCTGTGTCCTCAGTTTTGTAGGTGCACCTATTGACAATGACTGCTTGGAATCAAGAAGCTGAATATATTCTCTCTCCCCATCACCAACAAGCAACATCAGAATGGTTTGGGAGAGAGGAATTCAACACTGATACATCATGAATACATATTAGAATTAGTGTTGTGAATGTACATGGAACACTCATACAATTCCTTCTACTCCTTCTGTTCCAGGAAATATAACTATGCTGTCTAAAAAGAAAATTCTATTGAAAATATTCCTAAGGACCTCAAGCTTAAGATAACTAGAGGACTAAGAAAGAAAAATGAACCTAGGAAGGCTGATAGAGGTTACAGAAGTAAGTTTTTGTAAACTACAACCTGTCCCTCCTTAAGCCTGAATATAAAAATTTAAAAATGACACTAATTAAAATTTTAATATACCATCTTTCTTATATAGCAGGATGGAAGGAAGGGAGGCTGGAAGCACAGAAAAGATTGAGATGGGTGAGAAGCTAAGAATGACTTTGCAAATCTAACAGATTTCAGACCAATGTTCCAGGACTGGGGAGATTATAGTTCCCTAGAGTAAATCTCCTGTGTCCTTCCCCACTTTCTCCTGTCCCCACCAGGAAGGAGAGCAGGAGAGGTGTGTTTGTAGGATGAGGAGCTGGGACAGCCAGAGCAGCAGATGGAAGAGGTTGAGGTGGCCAGATCGAGGACAGAGCCAGAGACCAGATGGCCAAAACTAGGATGGCTCCAGAAAGAAGTGGTGGACTTGAAGGTCAAGGTCAAGAGTAGAACACGTGGGAAGAATGAATTACAGCACAGAACCCAAGAGGGCTCATCAACAAAATAAGAGTGGAGTAAGCAATTAAACAGAATACTAAGAACCAAGAACCCTCAGGAAGGAAAGAGAAAGCAAAATAAAGCAGAAAAAAACCAGATTGTCATGTTACTTACACAGAAGTTCAACAACCAAGACACTTAGATTTACACTCAGGTATGGTTTGTCCTGAGGCGCGAAGTAAATCAGCAGGGTGTATTTAAGGACCTTTGCCAACGGGATGTGGTTTGGGAAGTACTTGCCTATAAAGTGCTTGTGATGAGCAGAAACAATACTTTCCAAAAGCAAATCCTAACTTTTCTCCCTCTTTTCCTCTTTCTACCCAGCTTCAAGCAGTAACATCATGGAGAGATCTGAGCAAAAGTCAAGGGCAGAACAATGGAATTATTTCAATGGAATTATTATTTATTTCCTTATTTTGAATGTGTACTTGCCAGTGACTATTTAAGACAACTGCAAATTAATGTGCGCAAGCCTTCACATTTCCAAAAACTGGACAATAATTTTCCTTGTTTTGTATCATTTTCCTGAGGATCCAGGATTTATAATGACTATGGACAGTGACACAGATAAAGAGAAGAATTCACTTAGCACTTTAGCATTTCATGAATAATCAGTTTCTAATGCCTGTATTTTTCCTAATATTGGTTGATTTGAACAATAGTGAGTTTTTTACCATGTAATTTTTCATATAGTTCAAAATAAAACCAGTACAAAATACTATTAGACTGTTTAAAGCATTTAGATCAATGAAGAAATGTGATCTCTTATTTTCCCATTATAAAACAAGAGACAGGGAGATTTTCTTCTTCATAGGTGTAAAGTCATGATTTTCATAATGCAATCAATGTCACTGATTTAATGTGGATAAGGCAAGTGAGACAACATATAAAATCTCTTCTTTCACTCAGGCATAGTCTCCATTAACCTGTCCTAGACATTATTTTTATAAAGGTTTAAAATTTCAAAAACTATCTCTGAAGATAGATCATTGGCTAATTATTAGCCAATATGTTTTGTCATTACCCCAAATAAATAAATAAAAGTGAGCATATATGCAGCGAACAGATTTGCAACTCTAAGCACACTCAGCTCCCTTCTCATTGACAAAGGGGCAAAACACCTATGCTGGAGAGAGAGCCTCATTAATAAATGGCAGTAAGAAGGTGGACTCCCCTCAGTGGCACCGCAGCTGCCTGGCAAGCGCAAGGGAATTTTCTACATGTGAAAAATTGAACCTAGACTCAAGTCTGACACCATATACTAAACTAAAATTGAAATGGCTCAAACATCTAAATATAAAAGTAGAAACAGTTTGCTAGAAGAACACACACTTCTGGATTTCTCGTACTGTGGTCACTCTTCAGTATCTTTTGCTGGCTTCTCTTCCTTCATCAGGGCTCAGTCTGGACCCTTCTGATGCATCCTCCTCCTCAGACTTTTTCAGGTTTTTAATGGCTCCCACGTTTATTATTCAACATACTCTTCATCTGAGCTATAGAACCATAGTCATGTGCCTACCAGATATATACCTGCCCACCCAGCACCTCCGCTTCAGACTCTCACAAGCATCTTGAGCTATCGACGTCCAAACTGAACTTTTGACTTTTTATCCCCAAATCATAAATCTCCAGTATTACCCATCTCAGGAAATGGAACTTCTATCTCCAGAGTTGCAAACCTTGGACTCATCCTTGACGGCTTCTTTCCTCTCAAGCCCGTACCCAGATCATATTTAGTCCCTCCCATCAACTCTACCCATAAAACGTTTTTCTGCTTCACTCTTTCACCAACACTACCACCCTGACCAGTCTCCTCAACCGCCATAGTAGCCTTAGGCAGATCTCCCTACTTTCCACTTCCTATTCGTCTCATCCATTCTCAACCATTTCAAAAGCCATTATTGACTTCACTCCTTTTCTTGAAACTTCTACTGTTTTTCCACTGTTTGTAGTGATACAATCCAAAAGTCTAGCCTGCCTTACTAATGGATTCTGAAATGAGAAAAGCTGTCCCTTTGCTGCAGTTTATTAATAATAAATAAATCGGGTTTTGAGTGTGAATAGCGCCCCCTGGAGTAATGCTATAGTAAAGGAGGTGTGACTGGCTTTTTTTTTTTTTTTCTTCTGACTTTTTTTTTTTTTAATTTAATCTCTATTGGTACATCATGAATACACATCATCATCTCATTCAACATTGAGAGTTTGTACCAGAATATGACACGACTTGATCCTCATTTTTCCCCTTTCACCCCACCCTGTAACCCCCACCTCGTATATACATAACCTTTGTTTCCTTTTTCTTTATTATTACCACATTCATTTCCCCCTCGTTATTTTGCTTATTTTCTTTTCTTTTTTTTTTCTTTTTTTTTTTGAGGCAGATTCTCACTTTTGAAGTTCAGGCTGGCCCTGAGCTCAGGCTTAAACTCACAGCAATCCTCCAGCCTCTACCTCCCAAGTGCTGGGATTACAGGCATGAGCCACCACACCTGGCACTGTGGTATGTGGTACTGACTGCTGGTGGGTGTGAGTCTCCACGCCTGGAATTGTTGCATGTGGTTACCGGGGATTGAACCAGGGCCCGTGCACTTGCAAGGCAGGTGCTGGAATCACTGAGCTAAATTCCCAGCCCTCCCCCTCGTTATTTACCCCTACGCCCTCTTCCCTTTTAAATATTTTCTATTTCACAATATCAACTATACATACTACAACTCATGTACAACTTCATTTTCTCATACCAGAGAAAATATATGATATTTACACATCTGTGATCTGTTTATTTCACTTATGAGGATGACCTCAAGGCACATCCATTTGAGTATGAATGACTCAATCTTATCATTTTTAATGGCAGAGTAATACCCCATTCTATAAAAGAACCACATCTTAAAGTACCTCTCTTGAATCTCTAAATTTCAAAGCTCTCCTCTTTACTTCCTCCCTCTATCCTCTGCCTTTCTACAGTGAAAATTTTTAGTTTCTGAGTTCTTTTAAATTAACATATCTTCACTGTTATAAATTCAAGTAATTCAGAAAATATTGAAAAAAAGAAAAATCACCTGAAATCCTATCACATTAAAATAAACATGATAAATATTTTGGTCATTGTGTTATCACACACCTCTTTATTCATATACATAAATATAATGTGACATAAATTGTTATTTGTATGTGTTGTTCTTTGTCATCCTAGACAAATCTGTGACTCTCTGGCCAGGGACAGGCAAGGAAATACTCCTGAGAAGGTGCTGAGAGGTTTCCAGTTTGAGTACAGACAGGACGCCAGGGCTTAAAAGCCGGACCACCCTCACAAAAGGTCCACACTTTGTTTTAGTAATGATGGTGAGAAGAAGACTGGAAAGCTGCTCAGCTCAAGGGAAACCTTAGGTCTCTGCCTGCATTTCTCTCCGAACCGAACGTACCAGCTGAGGAGAAGCCCTCTGTCCTGAGGGGGCTCCTGTAGGTTCTGCACAGCACAGGAGCCACTAGGAAGATGCTGCAGGGTGGCAGAACACCCCAGCAACTGTGCATGCGCCCTAGCTACGCCTCCCCTCTCTTTCCTATAACCTTTCCAAATGGCATTTTCTTGAGATCTATCTTTTTTATGGTTTTTAATCCAAACAATGAACAACAACAACAATTAAAACTCCTCACACTCCTTCAGACTGCTTCTTCAGCTCTTGCCTAGGAAAAATGAAAGCAAAGGGGACCTGACAGCTGTCCCAAAGGGGTCATCAGGGCCCAAAAAAGAACCCTGACCAATTACCCAGTACTTTCTAAAGGGAATGTCAGAAAAACAAGTTGAAATATGAAGTTATTTTCCATGACTGTTTGGTTAAAAAAAAAAGCCTCGTAATGTCCAGTGTTAGAATATGGAGATAGAAACAACGTATGGTTTTAGATAAGTAAGCAGTTGCTATACATGTTTGGAAAACTTGCCCAGTATCTACTAAATTCATGGACTTTGAGCAGCCTCATTTTTGTGAGATATCCTAAAAATAAGAGACAGACAAACAGACTTATATGTTTAAACGTGTTTGTTGATACTGACTCCATCCCAAATGTTCATTGTTAAGATAAACTGTGGCATAGAAGGAAAAAGAACTACATGAAGGGCTACATTCCAGCCTAACCTTTAATAAATATGTGGCTTAAATTTGTTCCTAAAGAAATGAAGCAACACACACACACACACACACACACACACACTCTTCACTTCTAGCCACACTTGGATAATGCTGAAACTGCCACCCTTAAGCTTTTAAGAGATCTTTCAACAAATGTTTGTTAAAATACAAATATCTTTTGTAAGTGTATGAAGTGAATTTTGTAGTATGTTTGTTCTTGATTTTTTTGCACTTTTTATTGGTTGAACAGATTAACAGTTTAATTTTTCAGATTCATACATGTACACACCATTTTCACCCCCAGTCATCTCCTTGCTCTATCTTCCCTGTCTCATGGTTTTGGGGGAAGTTCAGTATGTATGGTGTGTTTGCTCACATCTCCCTCACCTCTTACTGACCTTTACATCCCCACGCTCTCCTTCTTAATACTTTCCTCTTGTCTAATAATATTGTCCCTTGTGCTTTCTTGTCATCTTTTTTAGATTCTACATATTAGGAAAAACATGTGCTAACTGTCTTTCTCAGTCTGGCTTATTTCATTCAACATTAGGGTCTCCAGATCCACTTTCTTACAAAAGACAGAATTTTATTCTTTCTTGCAGCTGAATAATACTCTGTAGTGAATTTTATTCCATATTTCCTTTATGCAATCATATTGGTCCTCATCTAGGCTAGGCCCATATCTTGGGTATTATAAATTGTGGTGCAATACACATGGACCTGCAATATTTCTAATGGTATACTTTAACTGCTTTGAGTATATACCAAGGAATGATACAGATGGATCAAACTATAACTCTTTTTCTTTTTTTTAAGACAAATTCTCACTCTGTAATTCAGGCTGGCCCTGAGCTCACTATGTAGCCCACAAACCTAGAATTCACAGCAATCCTCCTGCCTCTGCTTCCTGAGTGCTGGCATTCTAGGCATGAGCCACCACGCCCCCATCGTGGTGTGTGGCTCTGATTGCTGTTGGGCATGAGTCACCATGCCCAGCATTGTGGTATGTGAATACTGAGGAACGAACTCAGGCCCTTGCACTTGCAAGGCAGGTGCTGGAACCACTGAGCTAAATCCCCAGCCCTATTTTTTATTTTGTTTTTATCTTTATTTTATTTTATTTTTTTGCCTTTTTTTTTTTTTTTTTTTTTTTTTTTTTTTTTTTTTTTTTTTTCAGACAGGGTCTCACTTTGTAGTTCAGGCTGGCCCTGAGCTCAGCCTCCAACTCACATCACAATCCTCCTGCCTCTGCATGCCGAGTTCTGGGATTACAGGTGTGAGCCACCACGCTTGGCACTGTAGTATGTGGTACTGATTGCTGCTGGGCTTGAGTCTCCACACCCAGTATTGTTATGTCATTACCAGGAGATGGAACCTGGCCCCTTGTGCTTGCAAGACAGGCACAGGAACCAGAGCTAAATGCCCGGCCCCTATTTTTTATTTTTGAGGAACCGCCATACTGAGTTCCATAATGGCTGTACTGATTTACATTCCCACCAGTAATTCAGAAGTGTACTTCTTCCCACATTCTTGCCAGTAAAGTACAAATATTCTTAAGTTGTTTTCAGAGCTTATAGAGATATAAAGTTTTGGTTGTTTTCTAGCTTTGACAGCAAGCAGATAGAAGCATCTTCACCTGAGACAAATAGGTTTCTGTGTGACGATGATATAGATCAGGTAGTGGCAAAGCTGGGTGGGAAAGTAAGCATGACCTCTTCATTACAAGATACTAGAAGATACCTACAGAACAGTCCCCAAACCCCCGTATGTGGACTTCTCAGAACGGGAGCAGGTTTTCAATAGGATGCCTGACCTGACGTCCATCTGAGGCATGGGATCCCAGGACTGCCTCTCAGAGCCCCTATGTGAAAGTTACATATGTGAGTTTCCTTGAGATCTGTACAGTATAAAAGAGCATGTGTGCCAAACAGAATGTGTTCTCATGGCTTCCCTGATGACAACCTTCCCTGCCTCCTTTCACCTAGCTTTTTCCTCTTTTACTCAGCCTGAGCTTGCTCTGCAGAGCCTGTTTCTCCCTCACTCTACACTTTTACTTTTCAAATAAACCTCACCACTGTTTTTTGCTCATTTCATTGAATTCTTCATCTGAGAGAACCTGGAATTTAACTCCAGAAAGACAGCAAGCAGCCCAGCACCTGGTTTCATGGTGAGCCACTTTTAGAAGGACCTACCTGGTAACATCTCAGGGTACCCAGGGATTCCAGGAACAGGGAGGTGGGAGGAAAAGCCTCTGGCTTAACATGCATCCTGCTGACACCAACACCTTGTCTGGGACAGAAAACCAAAAGGGGAGAAGACTAAATGGAGGTGCAGACGGGACACTGATGCTTTCTGCAGCCTGCTTTGCCTGTGGCCAGCGCTCTTGACTCTCAGGCCTCCCTGCTGTCCCTGGAGAGTAGGTCAGCATAGAGCTGGCCTTTGCCACCAAGGAGGGCAGCCAGCAGGGATCGTGCAGAAGTGGGAGACCCAGCCTCTCCCGCTAAGTAGCTTTCCCAGCGGGCAGCGAAGGTGCCAGACACCATTTCTTGCAATTCACACAGGGTACAGGATAAGTAATCAGAAAAGTGTGATTTTTCTCGCTCCAGGAAAATAAAAAAGCTTGCCCTTGTTAAAAAGTGCTAAGAAAATCAATAAAGAGTTTAAGGTGACACTGGCCTGCCCTGCTGGCAAAGCTAAGAAAACAAACCACTACTGCTTCCCCAATTCAAATTGGGGGGGGGGGGGGGCAGAGGCTCTTTGGCCTGAATAAGTGCACAGCAGAATTTTCCCAGCTTGTGTCCAGGTCAAGGTAACTGGAACATAGGCAGACTTAGCATTCTCATGTTGCAAAGACTACCAGCCAGCATTTCATGAGCACTGACCAACTGTCTTAACCTTTACATGTACCATGTGACCTTTCTAAGAAACATGAGCTAAGTAATTCTCCTCCATGTTACTGTGTCCATGTCAGTAACCATGTTACTGACACCTTCTGGCCACATATGTGTCACTGGAAACCACTAACTTGAATGTGAATGACAGACTGTACAACATTTAGGTGTAAGGAATTCACAGGAGCAAAAAAAAAAAAAAAATCCCTGAATTCCTCAGAGAGATGAACATACAAGATATAAGGAGCTTACAATGGTTTGGAATCAAAACCAGAAAACCCCTGTCAGGTGGATTTACAGGTTTCTACAAGAAAATTGCACCATCTGAGAAGCGAAGCTGACTTTGCAATCCACTCAGGGAGAAGTGCAGGACAAGCCGCTGCACAGATACAGCGTAAATATCGCATGGTTTCTCATATAAGAGAAACTCAAAGTGTAAATAAACTAAAGAGCAAAGTGAAAGACAGAAAATAGGAAACAGGGAGTGGAACTTTCCCAAATGGGAAGAGGACCAAAAGGTGGAGGAAGGACGGAGGGGCAGGAGGGAATGAATGCATGAAGAATTAAGATGTGTTATGTACATGTACCAACTCCCCAAAGGGGATGTTGTAATCATCATGTGCTGCAAATGTGTATTAATAAAGACAAAAGTTAAAATGAAAGTAAATACGTAAAACAGATGAATATGATCTAATTTACTTTGACTACTTTCTCTGTTATAAAACATACATGCTCCTGGCTTTCGTTTTTAGCACTGTCCCCATGCCACCTGGCTACCAGGCTTTAAAGCTCTACCCTGAGGACCTCAGGTATCTCCCTCAAGGACAAAGCGGACCTCCCTCAGCCACAGAACAGGCAGCAGGAAGTCTGAGGCTTGCTCCAACCAGACCACCTCACCACAGTCCAAAGCACAGGAGATACTTGGCTAGGTCTTTCTTTTTTCTTTTTTTTTCTTTTTTTTTTTTTTTTAGGTTTTTTGAGACAGGGTCTCGCTTTGTGGTTCAGGCTGGCCCTGAGCTCAGCCTCCAACTCACATCACAGCAATCCTCCTGCCTCTGCCTCCCGAGTGCTGGGATTACAGGCGTGAGCCACCACGCCCGGCACTGTGTATGTGGTACTGGTTGCTGCTGGGGTGAGTCTCCACGCCCAGTATTGTTATGTGGTTACTGGGGAATCGAACCCGGGTCCTTGCGCTTGCAAGACAGGCGCCGGAACCACTGAGCTAACTCCCCGGCCCTTGGCTAGGTCTTTCTCTAAGTTGTGACAGGACCAGAAGTTGCAGCTTTCACACAAGGACAGGTAACAGATGGTATAAATGGTAGTGGGATTTCTCTGTCTAGAATAATCTGACTTATGTCATTTCTTCCTTCCTTCCCTCCCTTCCTTTTTTTTGTGTTGAGTGGGGTTTTGTTTTTGCTTCAGGTAATACTGAAAATTGAACCTGGGGAATGCTGAGCACATCCTCATCTTTTTTATTTTCATATATGGTCTCAACAACTTGCCAGGGTGGCCTCAGACTTGAGATTCTCTTCTCTCAGCCTCCAGAATGTCGAGAAGTACAAGTGTGCACCACCATAGTCAGCTGTTATTCATAATAAGTACTTATGGGATTATGATTATATATATTATATATTTGCTCAACTAGGTAAATAAATCTTGTAATTGCTCCTGTTGTGAGTAACTCACAGGAATCAAATCACTGTTGTATTTTACATCATAAGTCAATGTGCATAAAGAAAATGCTAAGTTGTTGTTGGAGACATATATACATATATATATATATTTTTTTTTTTTTTTTTTGAGACAGGGTCTCACTTCGTGGTTCAGGCTGGCCCTGAGCTCAGCCTCAAACTCACATCACAGCAATCCTCCTGCCTCTGCCTCCCAAGTGCTGGGATGACAGGCGTGAGCCACCACGCCCAGCACTATGGTATGTGGTGCTGATTGCTGCTGGGCCCCAGCACTATGGTATGTGGTGCTGATTGCTGCTGGGCGTGAGTCTCCACACCCAGTACTGTATGTAGTTTACCAGGGATCGAACCCGGGCCCTTGTGCTTGCAAGACAGGCACCAGAACCACTGAGCTAAATCCTCAGCCCCCTGGAGACATTATTACTGAGTCATTTTTCTGACTCTTAATTGAAAGTTATAAGCTATTACCATTTGATATAAAGCAACCAAAGGATAGCACACAAGTTAACAGCAAAGAAAAATGTTAACTTGTCCAACAACCATTTGTTTACTGGAATGGCAGGCTCTGAGCCAGGTATCAAGGTTTACCAATATAAACTAGACAGATCTTCAGCAAGGTGCCAGCTGAGCAGGGCGTGTAGACAGACACATAGTCACTGACCGTCTGAGGAGGAATGCACAGACACCTGCAGGACAGGGAAGGACCCAACTGCCTACGAGCAATGCATGTGGGCACCAGAAGAGGGCACACTGGGGCTTAGGAGAGTCTTTCTGGAGGCTCAGGCAGACATGGGAGGGTCGTGTGGGGGAGAGGGGGTAACCAGCAGGCAGGCCCAGCGTGGTGTGGTGACAGCAAGGCCACAGGCCAGGATGATTTTGGGGAAACAAAACGACAGAGAGCAGATGAGGTGCTAATTAAAAGCTGACTGCTCCTCGGGCTAAATGTCAGTCAATAGCTGACATGCTGCAAACGTCCACAAATGACAGGAGATAAATGTTCATTCTTTCTCCATTTAAGATAAGGCACTGATGTCACTAACACCTTAATCGCCAAATATAACAGAATAAAGTAAGGCAATGCAACAGCTAAAACGCCTCACAGACATAACAAAAGCAGGGCTTGGCTTGCCACAGACATCAGTAACATAAAAGCTAACTTTCAAGCATCTCAACTTTTCAAGCAGAATCTTTGAAATTTTTTAAATGGCAAAGCTAATCTAGAGTCATTTAAAGTTGAATAGTTCTTGGCTTTTGGTTAGAACACAAGATCACGTGAGGGGCCACAGAAGCCTGTGTTAACTTTAGGTCCTGAGGCACAAGCATGAAATTGGGAACTGTCTAGGTTTCTACCCCTGCTGAACCACAGCAGATGAAACCTTCAGCCCTCCTCCCTGTCTCCAGCAATGGCTTTTTCTTCCACACCAATTCCTGTCCTCTCACACCAGGTCCTGACCTGTACATAGCTCCAGCTCAGTCTGCCTGTAGCTCACAGCCACACTGGCCTGCCCAGCCCAGATCCTCCCCTCTTCCCACAGGGAAGCCCTCTCCTTTCCTTCAGATCCATATCAAACCATTTCCCCTCAGACATCTCCTAGACACCTCAAAACCAACATGTATAAAAGAATTATTGCTTTTCTACCTGTTCCTAAATACTCCTGCTGCACGGATCCCCAAGTCCATCTACAGCCTGTTGTTCCACTCAGTGGCTCAAGGTAAAGTCCTAGGATTTTCTCAGGCTGGTTTTGCTCCTACATCCAACCAAGTCCTATAGACTTAATTAGCTCCTCGAAATATCTCCAGTCTCCCAGTCCTTCTCTGCATACCACAACTGTCTTGGTATTTTTTTTTTATATCTTTTGCCATTGCTTTTTTAAAAAATTGATTTTATTGGTACATTTTATAAATGCATCATGATCACACTCAACATCAAATTTGCACCAGTATATGACATGACTTACTTTTCTTTTCCATTTCCCTGCCCACCCTACATCCCCCCACTCCCTATATATGTAAGCTTTTTTTATTACCATCACATTTTTTCTCTCCCTTTGTTATCCACCCTAACCTCCTTTTCCCTTTAAATATTTTCTATTTCACAATATATATCATATATTCTAGAACTCATTTATATCCTTAGTTTCTCATACCAGAGAAAAGATATGATATCGATACATCTGTGACCTATTTATTTCATTTGTGAGTATGCCCTCAAGTTACGTCCATTTGAGTATAATAGACTTAAATTTATCATTCATTATAGCCGAACGGTATTCTATTTTAGAGAAAAACCACATCTTTATCCATTCTCCAGTTGATGGGCATTTGGTTGTTTCCAGGATTTACTAACACAAACTGGGCTGCTGGGTGCACATATGGGTACACATATGCCACTGTCATATTAATCCTTTTATTCTTTCATGTATATCCCTAGAAGGGGAATAGCACAATAAAATGGGACCTCTAATCCTAGTTTTTTGAGGAATCTCCACTCTGATCTTCAAACTGGTTGTACCAGTCTACATTTGAACCAGCATTTGTTGTAGTTTATTTTTTTTTATTTTATTTTTTTGAGACTCGCTTTGTAGTTCAGGCTGCTCCAAACTCACTATGTAGTCCAGGTTAGCCTTGAATTCACAGCAATTGTCCTGCCTCTGCTTCCCAAGTGCTGGAATTACAGGCATGAGCCACCACACCCAGTACTGTGGTATGTGGTTCCTGATATTCAAACTCAGGACTTTGCATTTGCCTGGCAGATGCAGAACCACTGAGCTAAATCCCCATGCCTGTTGCTGGTTAGTTTTCAGTCTGTGTGAAGTGAGATGAAATCTCAGTGTCATTTTCATGTGCATCTCTCGAATGACCAGTGATGTTGAGCATTTCTTCATATGCTTCTTGGCTGCTTTTACTTCTTCCTCTGAAAGTGTTCGGGCCAGGGATTTGGCTCAGTGGTTCCAGCACCTGTCCTGCAAGCACAAGGACCTGGGTTCATCCCTGGTTAACCATATACAGTACTGGATTGGAGACTCACACCCAGCAGCAATCAGTACCACATACCACAGTGCCGGGCGTGGTGGCTCATGCCTGTAATCCCAGCACTTAGGAGGCAGAGGCAGGAGGATTGCTGTGATGTGAGTTTGAGGCTGAGCTCAGGGCCAGCCCAAACTCCAAAGCTCCAAAGCAAGGCCCTGTCTCAAAAAAGAAAGAAAGAAAGAAAGAAAGAAAGAAAGAAAGAAAGAAAGAAAGAAAGAAAGAAAGAAAGAAAGAAAGAAAGAAAGAAAGAAAGAAAGAAAGGAAGGAAGGAAGGAAGGAAGGAAGGAAGGAAGGAAGGAAGGAAGGAAGGAAGGAAGAAAGAAAGATGCCTGTTCATTTCCAACGCTCATTTTTGAATTGAATCTTTAAACTTGGGGGGTGGCTGACTTTTTTAAGCTCTTTATATATCCTACATAGTAACCCTTTGAGAAACAACTGGTAAAAAAATTTTCCTATAATGTTGGTTGTCTTTTTGCTTTTTGGGTAGTTTCTTTTGTTGTGCAGAAGCTTTTCAATAGGATGAGATTCCAACTGTGGATTCCTTCTGCTACTTCTCATTCTTTTGCCATTTCTTGTTTGCATCACTACAATGTAAAAAAAAACAAAAAAAAAAAAACAAAAAAAAACCACTAGTTGTTCTTTACCTCTCCCCCTTTCAACCCCGAACATATCCTACATTGGCTAACCATATGCTTCCTGAAATACAAATCTGATCCAGGTGTCACTTGGCTTTATACGCTTCAATGAGTTCTCTTCCCACCCCATTGTGTTTTGTTTTGTTTTGTTTTTTAAATAATGTTTTAACCCAGATCTTGGTACATGGTATAAAAGGTCCGTTATAAACTGCCATGAATTGGTCCTGCTCATACTTCATCTGTCAAACTTCTCCTTGTCCATTAAAATGCAGATGCACCCCTCTGTGAAGGGGTGTAACCCCTCCGTGAAGCCTTGCTTGACTCTCTCGGATGGAACTAAGGTCTCTCGCTCTGAGCTGGAACAGGCTTCCACAGTTTTATCAGGACATTCACTGTGTCTCATCCCATGTGGTCCCTTTACGTGTTTGTCTCCACCATCACAGGCATGGTTCCTTGGAAGGAAAGAAAACTTTGGCCTCCATTCCCTTTGTCTTTCCACAATCCCTTGAGTATATAAAGAATTTATCTAAACAGCATAAATGTTTATGACTTTGGATTAGGCAATAACTTCTTAAATATGATACCAAGAACACAAGAAACAACGGAAATAATAAATAAACTCGATTTCACCAAAATTGATACCTTCAGTGTTCAAAGGACATCATCATGAAAGTGAAGAGCCAGCTATATTACTAAGTTTTCCCTCACTGTAAAGAAATACCTATGCTGGGGAATGCCTGTAATCCCAGCATGTAGGGGACTGAGGCAAAAAGTTCCTCATAAGTTCAAAGCCAGTCTGAAATATGTTGCGAGACCTTGTCTGAGGAAAAACAAAACAAAAAACAACAAAAACTGAAATACCTGATACAATCCACTTCTAAGAAAATTTATTTTGGTTCTCAGTTTTGGAGATATCAATCTCTTATAATTTA
>PVIR01023511.1:0-26996 GCA_004026965.1 Petromus typicus | reverse complement strand
AAATGAGGTGCTCAACTGGGCTGTGCACAGAAGGAATGGAGCTAAACAAAGGGTTTTCTCCAGAGCAACAACATTAGGCAGGAGGACTTTAATATCCTCCCCACCGTCGCCATTGTGAGGTGGGCTCTCAAACCAGAGAGACAATCAATCATCCAGCAGGATTATCTGCCATCTGTAGGCCAACTGTCTATGTCATCGGGTTTCTCTCTCAGTCTAGACTGAAGGATCACCTGTGTCAGGGGTCTGCTGTTACAAGCACAGCTTTGTCAGGACAATCACAGGACAAGGCCTGGGTGCTACCCACAAAGGGACCCAGTTTGCTGAAATTTTTAGACCAGATTCCTATCACCAACAGCAACCCTCTCCTTTCCAGAATGTAACCTGGAGTCTAGAAGCCCGGGTAACTCATAAATGTCCACTATAGGCACCTGAGGATATGCATTCTGGGCCCAGCACCAGTAGCAGCTGGGCCTGCATCCACACCAGACTGACTTCCTGTCCAGTCTGGAAATGGAAGGTTGGGACTGGTGATCCACACTGGCTCTGAGTAGTTGGGTTCACCAACCTGGCCTACACAGTGGACGGACAGCCACAAGGCCCTCAGCAAACTGGCTGCTTCAATTTGAGAAGCATCCTATATGAATCTTTTCAGCTCTGATAATCTAATGTGTAGCTAATTTTTGTACATTTAGCAAAATAAGGCCTATAAAAACATTCCACTTTTGGTTTTCCTCGGACAAGGAAACAGAGGCAAAACTGATAATAAGCATCAGTCTGACTTCAGTGTGATTTTGATCTCTGTTATCAGCTCATATATTCTCTGGGGACAAGGAAGAATACTCATGCAGTATATCTACTTTCTCTTTACTAAAGTTAATAAAAAGCAGTACAGTACACAAAGACATGCAGGTAGGAGAACGGGAAAAGATTATACATATTCACAGTACAGAACAGAACAGAATGATCTAAAGGAGCTGGAGAAAAATAAAGTGTTGCTCTGTGTTCCAGGGCAGGCCTCTCAAAGACAGAAAACACAGCAGTGCTGGCCTTTGGCCCTGCAGTCCAGACTACGATAGGAACCGACTGTCAGCGACAGAGTTGGAGTCTTCACGTTTTCCTATTAGTGATTTTTCACAAATGGTTGGCTATAGGCTGAGGGAAAAGCCACTTTCTTTTGTCTTAAATTTTCTGGCCATTAATTATGTCTCAGATGGCATGCTGTCATAGGAGAGGTAAACAAAGAAACATCGCTCTTAGCTTGGGAGGAATATCAAAGGTATACACACTACAGTGTTATTCTTTAAGAACAATTTATAATTGTCTCTAAGGAACTATTTTAAAGTATGTAAAAGCCTATCTTAAACCTATTTCCAAAAAATGACTGTCTGATATTTTGGGAGCATGATTTATATACAGTAAAATTTCACACTTACTCTTCAACGATCCCAAATAAAAATCTACCAGTACTTCTAATTAAAATGTTAATTTTAAGAGGTGAAAAGGTAAAAAAAAAAAAAAGTCCTTTTTCATTAGTGCAAGTGCTCAACTTGCTGCTAAATGTACTTAGATAACAAAAGAAAAGGTGACTGATTTTTTTTTGATATTTTTATAATGAAAGGATTTATGAAACAGCAACGCAGACATTACCTTGAAGGACGTTTATAAACCTGTCTTATTTAGGAATCACAACTCTGTGAGAAGTCAGTCCAATAATGCTTGGCTACGGGGATCATACAGATTGGCCCCGGCAATGTCAAACACATAAAGAACAGTTTATAGAAAAGGATCACAGATGCTGTCCATTCCTGAGAAGAGGAATGCCACGACTGCTTTAAAAGATGATGGCCACCCTTTACATCAGAGTGGATTTCTAGTGGGCACTGGAAGATGCGAGAATTGTCTTTGGTATATGAATAATGTTCACATATTAAAAAGCTCATTAAATCAGTGAGCTTAACATTTGTGGACAACTGCTGCATTTCTCCTAATGAAGGAGGCTACTGAAAGTGTAGGCACTGGATTTTAGTAAAACTTGGGCTAGGAACATGTACATGGTAAACTTACTATCTTTTGTTGCTTTTGAGAAATAGATCAACAACTTCTACATCCTATTCACTCCCACCCAAGGAACATAAAGGCACCAATATGCAACACGGTCCATAGCGTCGCATCTTTATGAACTACATGACCCTTGGAAGGTTGGCCAACTTTTCTGTACCTCAGTTTCCAAGCAGACTTAACAATGGCATTGGGAGGAACTACTTTAGGACTGACCCAGCCACAAGCCTTCTGAGCTCTCTCTTTTATTCTTCACAGCAGTCGAAGGACATGTGTATATATGTGTGTGTGTGTGTGTGTGTGTGTGTGTGTGTGTGTGTGTGTGTGTGTGTCTGGCTGCAGGAAAGAGACTGAGCTGCAAGAGAAGTTATAGCACCTGTTCAAGGTCACGCAGCTCAGAAGTGGTGACCCCAGATCTGAAAAGGGCTCTGGGGCTGACTCCCTTGCCCAGAGCAAGGTTCTGATTTTGCATGCTACTTGGATCTGCAGAAGGAAGGAAAGAACTGGGAATTTTATGTTGAACATCGGGGTCATATTCACAGCAGGAAGGATTAGGCATCGAAGTTTTCTCAATGCTATTAATAAAGGACTTGCAGAAGCAAACAGATGCATTGTGATAGGAGAAAGAAAATACCTGGGCAAAACTGAGCTATGACTATTCATGGTATTTTTGCAGTTGCCTATTACATCAGAAAGTACTGCAGAAAACCCTGCCTTTCTGATCTAATTTTAACTAAAAGAAAATGAAATAAAAGATACCATGTGACAATATTTAATAGCTCTGAGTCCTTGTCACCCTTCTTCCTACGTCTTAGGGAAGAAAGAAAACGTCCAAGATGCTGGAAGGATTCCAGAAGTTTCAAGATACAGATCTCTTTTCCTTAAACCATCAAATACCATACCCAATGGGAAAAATCACGTTATACGGCTTTCTAAAATACCATGTCAGAGTTGCAAATTTAGTAAATACAAATAAGCCTTGGGGCTGGTCAAGGTTAGTGAAAGTCACTTCTCCTGCACATCTTTTAAAGACTAGCTTGGAGAAGTTTTCAGAGGCAGAAGTGTTCTCTGCAAGATTTAGGATGAAACATGGTTTTACTCGTGCGCTTCTTATGACTGACCAATTCTTCCAAAGACATCATTAAAGAAAACAGAAAAAGAAAGAATAATTATTTAAAAAACAAAAACAAAAACAAAACCCCCAAACCCTGCGCATCAAACAGTTCATTTTAGGTGAAGAATAACAACATTTTTCAAAGACAAAAAATAAAATCTCACACATGCAAAGGATCAAGGCAGGTCACTCCGTGCTTCCTAAATTAAAGATCACAAATCATTTTCTTCTGAAAGGATTTTCACTCACAGCAGCACGTGGACCAGAGGCACGAACCCTTGTCCCGGTGCTCGGAGACCCCGTCGGCATCGTCCCTGACATGAGACGCCAGGGCTTTCTACTTAGAGGTCAAGTAAAGGAAGAGACACCAGGTTAACAACGCTACGTTACACTGTGGCTAACACCAGTCTGTCTGGCAAGAATCATGAGTCGGGCGTTCACAGTCAGGAGCTGTTTCATCTTGAGGCAGGGGCCTGCTCACCCTTGAGTCCTGCTTCTTGGCTCCCTGACTGATGCGTTCACTGTTTACAGATGAACCGAGGCCTCGTCTCTGACCTGCCCCTTCCCCCTCCACCCCATTCTCTCCAGCTGAATGAAACCCTTCCACCTTTAGGTCCTCACTGGTCCCTGCTCACACTTCTCTAGTTTCCCAAAGACTTTACTTCACATACTTAGTCCTTCTCCCCACAGTCAGAGGCAGGCCAAGGTCTTTCTGGCTTCAGGCATTACTGACACCTGGTGTGTCAGGTGATCTCCATGACCCTCCTTTATTAGGTGCCCTGACTTACAACTTCAAAATGTGAGCAGGCACGTGGAAAAGGTGCTCAACATTGAGGCGACCAGGAAAAAGCAATCGCGGTCACACTCACTTCACCTGCACAAGGATGGCGAGAGAGCAAGAGCTCATCTTTCTGTGAGTTACAAAAGCAGGCTGCTACTTTCTGAAATGGAGTTCCTGCGTGACCTGGCAGCTCCAGCCCTTCGTGTCCACCTGAGAGACACGAGAACCCATGCTCACAAATACTTGTACATAAATGTGGCAGCATCCCTCATAGGGGCCAGAAAATTACAAATGACACACACAGCCATCCATTATGAATGGGCAAATGAAATATGATGTAATTATAAAACGGATTTGATATTACTGATGCGTGCTCAAGAACAGAGGCTGAGTCATCTCAACAACATGAAGCTACACAAAAGGAAATGGTCAAAATGGGTCCCATTCGGTACGACTCCATTTTGATGAACCATCTAGTGGTACTTCAGCGCACAAACTTTATTCTTCCCACGATTCTGGTTGTAAAACAAGTTGGACAAGAATCAAATCAAATTCATTGAGCAGGCTCAGTGCTGACCTTATGGGGAAATCTGATTTGGTTCTTGTCCAATTTGGTTTGCCTCCAGAATGCTGGAAAGAATTAAGACTACGGTTTCCAGGGTGGGGGGAGTCAGACTAGGGACGTGGGGCTTCTTTCTGGATAACTGAAATGCACTAGAACTCATCACTGTGATGGGTACTAACTGGGCTGCACACTTCACCCGGACGAGTTTGCGCAGTATATGAATTTGATCTCAATAAAGCTGTCAGGGTTTGGATTAAAAGTGGCTCCAGAGGGGGCCGGGGAGTTAGCTCAGTGATTCCGGCGCCTGTCTTGCAAGCGCAAGGGCCCGGGTTCAATTCCCCGGTAACCACATACCATAGTGGGAGTGGAGACTCATGCCCAGCAGCAACAAGTATCACATACCACAGTGCCGGGCGTGGTGGCTCACGCCTGTCATCCCAGCACTCGGGAGGCAGAGGCAGGAGGATTGCTGTGATGTGAGTTGGAGGCTGAGCTCAGGGCCAGCCTGAACCATAAAATGAGACTCCGTCTCAAAAAAAAAAAAAAAAAAATGTTAATTTGCCCACATTACAAAGAACTGAAACCTTAGTTATGCAGATGACATTCAGATTTCATTCATTTACCAAAAAGCCCCACTTCTGTCATATACACAATTTACTTTCCTGTTTCCACTAGATCACCTAAAAAAATGATTTTGTTCTGAGACTCTTCAATAGTGAAGGGAAATCCATTTAAATATTTCCTTTAAAGATGAAAATTTTGTTGACTTCTTCAATCAAAGATTTAAACAATCTCACCTTTATTTTTAATTTATTTTTTGAACCGCCAATGCAACTTTAAACTTAACAAGGTTTTCATCGTGATTTATTTGCGAGCAAGACAAATACCCTAACAAAACACAGATTAGAAAGTGGTTGAGCTCCATCTCGAAGCCACCTGTGCAGCATGGACAGCCACTGAGAATTAAATTGCTCTCCTGTTCTGAGATAAGCATCTCTCTCCTTCAGTAGCTGAACAACTAGGGTAATTGATTTATCCAAATCAATTAACAAAATTAAAAAGCAAACACACATTCAAAGGGGAGAATCTTATCAGTATTTTTTTTTAAAAAAATACTATACCTGAAAGAGTCCAAGCCATAATTTTATTAATCCTAAGAGGTACTTAAAATCAGAGCTACTAAAAGACAAAAAAGAAGTGCTTTTCTATATGCATGAGGTACAAAAGAAAAAAGAATTAAAGTTCCTTGTTACCCCTGGTTTGCAAATTGAGATGGTGAAACATCAAAGTGAAATGATCAGCTTCCCTGCTAAGTTCTTTACAGGCGAAATTCTTCAGGGGAAAGAACAAAAATGAATTCTTCACTAGACTAGGCATCAAATTCTCCACAGGAAAAAAACATACAACTATCTTCACAAATCATTAATGCACGGTGAACATCCCAATTTTACTCGAAATCACGCCTTTAATCTTGTCTGAAATGAAATTTTATTAGAGACATAAGGAGATTTAATTTCAGAGAAAAATAAACTCACTCTCACACAGAAGGGCAGGGTAAATTCCCAAGTTATCACTGTCATCAAAAAATAGGACTTCATGCTAATTACACTAGGGCTTCGGTTTAAAGAACCAACTAAAACATGTTCTGCCATTTAAAATGCCTTTTCAAATGGAGTCACTCCAAAGGAAGGTTTGGAATTAGGCCTTTCTCATCCCCAAGAGACACAGTTGTACAGTGCTTTGTAAAATTACACATATGCAATTATCTCATTAATTCTGACAATAATTAATTCACTCTTTCCCTGAGGCTCGATTTGTAGGGATGGAATAAAGCGAACACAGAACTAAATTTAAAACTGCAGACTTGGCCATTCAGTAAAAGGTGACCAACTCTTTAGCTCAGTGTAGTTGTTTTTAAAACTATTTGTGCACAGGTGAAGAGGGAGACGAGAAAATAAGGAGCCTCATACGATCTCATCAATCGACTTCCTATTACATATATTATTATATTATTGAGAGGCATCAATAAAGACTGGATAGTAACAGTGCTACTGAAGCAACTTTTGGTTGCAACTTTTGGTTCCCTCCAGAGCGTCGACCTACTGTGAACGGTTATCAAACACAGCAGTGCTAAGAGTTTCATAGATTCAATAGTGTTAAAAAGGGTAATGATAAATTTATCTTGAGAAAAAAAGAAAATCAAGAGAAATGGAACCAAGAAGCCAGGTCTAACTGAACAAACTAGAAGTTAGTAAGAAAGAGTCCTAGAAAACTTTTTGTATTTTTATCTTAAAAAAGAAAGCAGTGAATTTTTCATAATACATATTTCATTCACAGCTTTAATATTTATAACCAACACATACAATTTATGGACAAAAATGTGGACTCTGGAATTTATTTAGGTTTGATTTACTTGCATCATCTTTATTAGATAAATTAATTTTTTATTGTCACATAGCCAAGATGATCTTCTGCACATGAATTTTTACTATGAAGTAGTTTAAAAAATTTAAATGCTGGCTGCATCAAAGTTTTTACTACTGAGCTATCATGTTTCTTTTTATGTATTTATAAAACTTATTTTTCACGCAGTTGTCAAACAAGGTACGTAGGACTGAATCAGTGATCTGATGTAACCTTTTTGTTCTTGTCTTTCTAGGTTAAAAGGTGCATTGTGTTTAATGATGAAACTTACTCAATTCTCTTCTTTTGCCAACTTTTCATTTAAAATTTATTCGAGGAAGACCCTGTTCAAATTTATATTATTTGAAAGGAAAAAGTGCCAAATGCTCATCCTTCAAGATTATGTTTTTACCTCCCTTTTGCATAGGCAGATAAATTCTCAGTGTCACTGCTGCCGAGTTTCCCTGCTATTTTTATTTTCTACTGACAGAATATTCAAAGCTGACGAATGCTGTTGAACAGACATAGTTATTAAAAGCTTCAATTTACAGCAAATAGTGACAGTTTGCTGTTGCTGCTCATAAAGCAAAATCGAAGAGGTGTAAATACCCAGGAAAAGTGGAACAAACACGCTTTAGATACCTTTAAGAACTACTCTGATGAGAAAAGCTCATTTAAAACCTTACTCTAATGGCATTTGTCAAGGAACTGATTCAAAGATTTTTATGAAAACAGAATGAGGGCTCATGGCACCCAACAGTACTTCAAAAGCTTTACTCATGAGCATCTTTAATATCTGCAGAAGGCTTTGAAAAATAACAAATGACGGACTTGAAACACAAGGCAGGGCGTTTTGAACTAATCTAGACTCGTGTATTTGCCAAGATGGGAACAAAAAGCAAATAAGTAGAATGCTTGTTACCACTTCAGAGAGATGGCTGGTTCAGTTTTGAGTTCAGTTTCCTAAAATTGACAATAACTGACTTCGACTCCATTTTAGAAAATTTGGGCAAACAGAGGAAGCATTCATGTGTACAAAGAGGATGGGAAATCTGGGTGGTGGAGGGAATCAGGTAAGGAAGAGAAACCTCAGAGGGGGGAACGTTCAATGCTTCTTTAATCCTAAAGACCCCTCGCTGACTCTGGCGGCTCAGTCACAGGAAGTTAAACCAGCACCAGGTGACGGTAAGAAGAGGTGTGAGAGAAAACAAAGGAATGAGCAACAGGAAGACTCACGCAGAAAAAGGAGGCAAACTATTTCCCGTTCAAACTGTGTCTTCCCCGTAAGAGGGGCTCATCAAGTCTGAGCTGAGGCTGCCCAAGGGCCCTTCCCCTCAGCACTGAGAGGGGAGTCCGTGTCCCAGAAAGGGAATCAAGAGAGTGGACAAAGGCGTCACTCCCACACACAGATGAACTTTCCGATGCTGGGGATGTTCCCTGCAGCGCTGGATGTACACGCTTGACAAAACTCGGGGAAGCCCACACGTGTGCATGTGCACACGCAAACACACAAATGCACACACACACACACACACACACACACACACACACACACCACTTTCTCACAGTTGGTACATTATGAGCACATAAGTTATACTTCCACATTTTTCTCTAGTGTGGAAGTCTTTGCACTGCGCTTCAACACCACCACCCTCTTAGTTTTTATTTTACGTACTGACAGAGAGGGCCTTGCTGAGTTGCTAAGTTCTGCAAGCTGGACGCGAACTCATGATCTCCCAGCTTCAGCCTCCTAGAGTGCGGGGGTCGCAGGTGTGTACTATGGGACCCTGCTTTACACCTCCACTTAAAAAAAAATAAAAAAGGAAACTCAGAGACTTGTGCCAAATGGATTAGAAGGCAGAATTAAGAATCTTGTTAATTTGCTGATAAATTTTTCTTTACCTAAAGGACAAAGATATAAACAGAAACGCTAAAAATATTTGAGGAAGAAAATAGGAGCTGAGCAGAGATAAACCATTAATTAAATTCTCTGAATCACTTTTGGAAAAGGGAAACTTCTGAAGGCTCCAATAGTGGGTGCAGGAAGGAAAGGAGTGTTTCTCCTGTTTGTCTCTCGGACACACTTGCCCTACCTGCCAAAAACACATTTTTGTCTGAGGACAGACGATGAGCAGTTTTCTCATTTTAAAGTCGGTACAACATACAGAATGACTTAGTGATGTGCCTAAGAAGGCACAGTTAGGAAAGAGTCGAGATGCAAATAGATCTCTAAGACTCCTACACATACTTCCTCTCCTCAAACAATACCCGTGCGTATAGTGCAGAGAGTATAAAAATAAAAACCCCTCTGAGCACCGCGCGGTAGTAACTCAGCTTTCTCTCCTCACCCCCGCACAGGACGGGCGAGGATAAACGTGCCGGGTGTGATTCCACTAGGAGCATGAGGCGGATCAACCACGGACCCTTTTTTGGCTGCATTCATTCATTCCTTGGTTTAACAACCTGCAACATATTATCGGTGTTCAAAAGCTATATATTAAAAAAACAATTTAGATTAAACCCCGGGCCTCTGCCTTGAGTCACACCTCCAGCCCTTGCTGTGTTTTGTGAAGGACAGAATCCTGCAAAGCTGCGAGGCTGGGCCTGAACTGGGATCATTCCTGCCTCAGCCTCCTGGAGTGCTGGGATTAGAAGCGTGCACCCCGAGGCCCAGCCAGAAGATACCTGTTAGGAAATGCTTGGGGCCTAAAGGCCTCTTGGACTGTGAGTACTACACACATTTTTATTATTTCAGTGCAGTGTTTTTATTTGATTCGACTGAAGGTAGTCGTAGTTGACTTTGTGTGAGACTGGATGGCTGGTGGCTTAGTACCTAGGATGCACCGTTTGGAAACCTCCTAAGATATGCAGCTGGCGGGAGATGGTACTCTCAGGGGGCTCTGCTGATGCTCACAGTAACACCAGCGGCCCTGGATGTCTTGTGGTTGGACCTATGAGCACAACAGCACCTCTTGTAGGTCCCTCAATTTCCTAAATACACAAGTCAAGATTCAGAACACCTTCTTCCCACATCCCCGGCACCCCGGCCTCAGGTGCCTCTTCCGGGACGGTCAAGGGCACTGAAACACAACCGGGTTGCCAGGTTTGGCACACTGTGCTAACTTTGAGAAGGGAATGTGTGAGTGTGCGAGAGAGAATTTAATCATTTACTGTGGATTTAAAATCACAATCACTGAAGAAACCCGATCTCCTTGGTAAAGAGAGATACAATATGTGCAAGATGCAACCCAAGACTTGATGGGTCAGTGAATTATTCGAGGATCTAACTCAAGTCTGCATGACCTGTTTCAGTTCAAATTCTGTTAATCCTTACATTTTTTTCTCTCAAATAAAACTTGTGCCCACTTCTCTTCCAGGGAGAAATCTGAGAGGAGAAATGAGTAAAGGCTCACTTATTGCTAATAGGAAGAAGTTTTTAAAAGCGCAAGACAGGAAAGGCAGTTCTGCAAAGCTTAGGTGTAAGACTTAGACGCTGGTTCAAAGCTAACTTCTGCCATTCAGTAGCTGCCAACGGAGGGTAAAAACACTGACCAACTACAGCCTTGGTTTGCTGACCTACAAAGTGGGAGTGACTGTGTTCTGCTGAACTGAAAACATATAGCGGGCTTAGCTCAGGACAGAGCATACAATAAATGTTCAATAACCATGTATAGTTTTGTACAAATGTGCATAGGAGATATAAAATTATACATATATATCAGTATGTATATGTACATACACATACATTTCCCTACATATGACTCAAATTTATCATCCTTTATGGCACAGTAGTTCTCCACTGAGTAAACGTGACATTTTAAACATTTATTCACCTGTTAATGGACATATAGGATGCTTCAAAGATTATGAAGCAAAATAATAATTAATAGGAAACAAAGAAATGTTTTTTTTCAAATAGGAAGAAGATAAAGAAAAGGAGGGAGGAGGAGGGGAGAGGAAAGGAATGAAAAAAGAAGTAAGTATGCACTGACTCTGTGGGGAATGTAATCATAATGCACTACAAACATGCCAATAAAAACACATATTAAAAAATCAACAATTGTATATGATTGTATGGAATACTGCTATGGTATTAAAATACAAGCAGTGTGAAATTTATCTTTTTCTTTCATGTTTTTTCTAATTATGAAAGTTTATTAGAACATTATATGCTGTTTACAAAAATGATAGATTAAAACATACTATTAGATAAAAGTAAAAATTATCAAGTTGCATGTAATCAGAGAAAAACTACAAAGAACCAGAAAGCACAAGAAGACAACAAAAACCATAAAAAAATCTGAGAAAACTACTATGAATATTTGGGGAATATCCTTCAAATATTTCTCACTCTTGCAAAGTTGCACCTAGGAACAGTTGTACAATCTGCTTTTTGTATTTATAATGTGCCATGAAAATTCTCAAAGCCATTAAAACGACTTGTACAACACAACTTGAAATGGCTGCTGAGCATTCAATCATACTGTTGCATCATTATTTATTTATTCAGTTGGGTCCTGTGGGGTGTTCTGCAGTTTTCAATTGTTGCTATTACCAATGAGATTAAGTTTTTGTCAGCCTGTTTGTTAAGAGGATTACCTCATGTACAAAATAAAGCAAACATTAGCTAGAGAATTCTATTTTATTTCAAAGCGGAAGCCAGGGGCCATGCAGGGAGACTGGATTAAATTAGTGTATTTCAACAAGCAATTTTTAGGTAGCTTCAGATCCGTTTCTTGCAATTATGTGAACTCAAGTCGATTCACCATCACGTATCTGATCTAACAGAGACTGAGGTGGAATGACTTACCTAAGTGCAACAGAACTGCCTTCCAGCATTTCTCCACAAACTCATTATGTAATGCCAAAAAAGAGGCGAGTGTACCAAAAGTCAGAAGTTTCACAGTATTGTTTAGGGAGTAGTATGTTAATTTACAAATGCTTTGCTTCTTGTACTATCTTATCTACAAAATAATCAGTACCAGTAAGATGAGACACATTAGTGGCTGACAACACTGTTTTACAGAATCATGAAAACCGAACAACTGCACACACCAAGTATCAAGGAAAGACAATGTTCTCTTAAAATCCTGGAGATATATATGCAAATAGGACAAAGCTTTACTGGTTCTTTATTCCGCAGAGATTTTTCTGTCAGTGTAACGAGCTGAAAACAAAATATGAATGACAAGTGCACACACTTAGCTGATGGAGAACACACAGTCCAACAGGAGCCGCATTAATCTCTCGGAGAGGTTACACGGCGTCTCTGCAGAAGTATCGATTCACACCTAGTCAACTGTCACAAAGTTTGACAAGTATTCAAATCCACGCTGGGAAATTTCTTCCCAGAATGATAACGTCTACTCTCTTTAGCTTCCCAAGCTAATTAGGAAACTGACTTGACTAGCACGTTTAGTTCAAGTATTAAGGGTTTTAATGAACAGTCTGTTGGGTGGTAAGGGTATGTATTAGTGGAAGTTACTGGAAACTAAAAATTTAAAGAATCAGGCAACTTTGTCAGTGTAGACAACTGAGATTAGATTTTGCGGGATTCCCTATATTTAGGAGTTCTACTATAAGGTCTTCATTGCAAGCCCCAAAGAACTTTTCTGGCTGGATTTTACTCTTCCCGATGAGACTCTCGTGTTGCTTCTATCTTCAGATTATTTCCCTGTATTAAGTCTTCTTTTCCCACACACCCTTAGGGATTCTTGGAGCAAACAACTACTTGCTATGATATGATTTCTCGTCCTCAAACAACAGGGATTTTAGTGGTTTATGCCAAAATAAGTATTTCTCTTGGTAAGTTAATTATCCCAGGTATGGTACAGAAAGAGGGCATTGATTAACATGCATTATGCTTTAATTTCTCATTTTCACTGACTAATTTGTCAATTTCAATTACAGAAATAAAAGCATATTACATTTTAGTGGACTATCCCTTTGAAGTTCTCTTTTGAATTAGGCAGTTTTAGGAGTTGGGATTAAGAAAGAAAAGAAAGTAATGCATAAAACTGGAGTCATGTAATATGCTGTGGAGTTTTCTCTGCTGCTGTATCTTTTTCCTTGAAAATACACAGCAAGGCTACCCTACTTACTAGTCAGCATTTGACCCAAGAATAATGTGGTTTAGAAATACTTTGGTGTTTGATTTAAAAGCCAGAACAGTACTGCTTGTTAAAGTCCTTTCTTGTTCTGTATAATGCAGCCTAAGAAAACAGACTATGCTTCTCTCTCGGGTCTTTAAAAGGAAGGACTATGAAAGGATGACTCCATTCACGGCCCTATACATCTGCACACAAATGGTCTTACTCTAAAATTTTCCTGTCCTGGGGATGACTCTGGTTTCATTTTGTAGCAACCTGTTACTAATGAGGTTGATCATTTTAAAATCCTGCACATTATTAGCCATTCTGATTTTCTTCTCTTTGAGCTGTCTTTTCCCATGTTTTATCAATTTTTATTTTATTTATATTAATCTCCACTTATTCGAGAGTGATACATTCCAAGATGTCCAGTAGATGCTGGGTCCTTGAACAGCACCAAGTTGAGTTTATATATCAGGAACAGGAAGGAATTAATAAAAATGATTAATAATATATTAGGAGAGTGATAATGCACTGTAATAAATGTTATAAGATAGGCTCTTCTTCTCTTGAGGTATCTTCTTGGACTGCACTTAGCCTTCCTCTTGGGATGATGTGAGATAACATAATGCCCACGGGATGACACCAAGTGAATGACGGAGCCTGAGGCTACTGCGTAAAGGTTTCTTGGACACAGGGCCCCTGATGTGTCCATCCGCAGTGACAAAAGTGGGAGGTGGCACATACAGCATGGATTCGCTGGAACAAGCGATGACTCAGATCTTGCCTGGGACACAGGAACCTCTTATCACACTACTCACAGCAGCGTGCAGTTTAAAACTGCTCTCCTATTTCTGGAGTTTCCCATCTCATAGTTAGGACAACAACAGACTCTGCCCTGTCCCATTTGGTTCTGTATTTGTTTCCCATGCTTTTTTAATTGCTGATTCCGTTACAGACTGTGATGTCTTCAAGGGAAGACACCCCTTCTTTCCTACTCTCATTCCTCCTCTGGAAGATCCTGGCTCTTCCTGGCCCTTCACTTTTCCAGTGGTAGAACTAGTTGGCCAATGTGAGCGGTCTTTGCTGACTAGTTGGTTTTAATGTTTCCTCTTTTCCCCCTTGGTAGGGTTCACCTTGGTAGGTCTGAGTGCGGGTTTATTTCCATTGCTTGAGACACAGTGTTTGTCTTGGGCGGGTTTCAGTGCATGTGGGCAAGGGCACCAGGAGCATTAGTTCTCCCGTGATTTTCCCAGGGTGTCTGCAAGAGATGGATGGGCACTCTCGAGAGGAAGGTGTTCGCTCTAAGACAGTAAAGATAGTGTATCTCTCTAGGATAGATTTCCTTAGAGCCCATTTTCTAAAGTTCGGGTACCATTGGGTATGCTCTAAACTTGCCATGTGCCTGGCATCCCCTGGCAGCCACCTTCTTATCAGCAACATGAGTCTCAGGAGCCAGGGAGGGCTGGTCTAAGCTGAAAACTCACACTGCTTGTGGTGTGAGCAACATAGCACTCTGTGCAGGACTCGGGCCTGGGATATCTTCAAACAGAATCTAGGAAACTGATAAACCAAATGGTGATCTAGGGAGGAGGGTAAAATCCTGAGCCTGAACCCATCACAGCTCTTAACAGCTCTCATTTTCATTGTCCTAATATCCTGGAATTCCAAACAGACATCTGTCAGGTTCTTTTTTCATTCCATCTTCCTTATGTTTTAATTTTTAAATTATTTTTGCTTTCTGTGTCTCTTTGTTTCATGTTGGGTCATTTTTCATGATTATTCCCATCCATTCATTTGCTCTTTGGCTCCAGGAACCTCTATGTAAACTATCAATGAGTTTTTAATTCTAATAATAATGTTGCCATTTCCTGTGATTTAATTTGGTTCTTTTTCAAGTCTTGCTGATTGTTTTGATGATCTCTTAGTCCCTGATCAATATACTTCTTTATGTATTTTTCTATATCCAGTATTCAGTATCCTAGTGTCATAAGACACAGGCAATCTAAATCTGTTGTTTACTGTGTCTGTTAAAAATTGCAGATCTAGGCTCATGTTATTCCGTATTTGTTAGCTTTTGGATTGCTTTTGATATATTTTTCATGGTCACCTCATATTAGCTGAGCATCCAGGAATTCTGAAGGCCCTGGATTATGAAATCTTTCCTCCAGGGAGAACTCATGCTTACCTCTATCAGGGGCAAAGGGCTCCAACCACCTGGGAAAACATCACCCACACTTCAAAGGTTAAAATTTTTTAAGCTTGAAATGAGTATAGATTTACACATCTCTCGAAAATAAGTTGCAAATAGGAAAGACAATTATGATGATCAGTATTTCTCCTTTATGCAGAGCAACAGCACAAACAGATGGATTTGCTCATCTGCTCCCTTTCTCGACAAACTTCTTCCAGCTCAGACTTTCCCCAAGGGTGTGTTCTGACTGAATATCCTCGCTTTGTCCAAGTGGTGCCCACTGAATTCACTATCTCTTCCAAAGCAACCGGGTGGAGGTTTTTCACTTGAGCCTTATTTCTGGGGAGTAGTCCTGGACACTTTTACCACCGCCCCTTTGGTTTCCCATTACAAGGGGTCATTTGACCGCTTCAAGATTTCTCTCACTATCTTACAGGCTCAACAGCTCAACTGTAAACCTCCAGTCTTCCATGGCAAAAAGGCTTTCAGATTATCTTGTCCTCATAAACAGTCCTGACTATGTTTTCTTTCTGGTCCACATATTCAAGAAGTTCTTTGCCGGTACCTTTTACAGGATGACTAATATTAGTTGCCCAAACAGAAAGACAAGAGAAACTAGAAGAAATAACAAATTTTGGTAAGTTACAAAATTTAGACTAAAATGTACACCACTCTATAACACCCAGACAATAAACTGATCAGACAGGAAATTTTTCACAAAGAATCTTCATGGACCATTTCCCCTTAGTGCCTACTCTGTCTAGCAGCAACATGCCTCTTGGAGAACCATAGGTAAATTTTTGGGGAATGAACTTACAAGTAACAGTGACTACAAAGCTTGGGACCCGATACTTGATTTGCTTGAGACATCAAAGATTAGTACTACATATGTGAAAGAGAGGACATATTTTTGTTAAACAGACAATTCAGTTTCTTCCTGAAACCCCAAAGCCTTTTCTAAGTTCAATTTCCTGATGCAATCACACTGCCACTTTTAGTCTGTTTTTGCTGTGTAGGGTCTAGCTTGGCTTGACTCTTAACATACTCTTGGGTGTCTTAATTTTGACACATTTTAGTTTCAGCTTCAGAAGTATATTTTTGGAAGTTCTCAGGAAAAAACAGAAATAAAGCTTTTGCACATAGGGAGCTGAGGAGACTTGAGGGGGAATGGGATAAAATAAAATTTATTTTTTAAAAAAGACCTCAGATTATAGGAAAGAAGAATCGATAAACAAAAATGCTGTTGAAATTCTATTTTTGTTTAAGCCAAAGAAGCTTCCAAACTTTAATCAGTTAGACGTTCTCTGAAAGTTCATATGCTAATTCATACAGACTTATTTTAATTAAAGAAAAAAAGGAGATTTTTTTTTCTCTGCAATTTTAAAATTGAAAGACAAAATAACCAAAGACATCAAGCAGAAGATAACATTAACATCTCTGTGAAGTTAAAGATAGGATTAAATCTGACTATAATCCATGACTAAGAAGTTGGCTGTGGTAATACTTTGGGGGACATCTTTCCCACAATCCTTTTTTTTTTTTTTTTTTTTGTAAGAACCCTCCTCTGAGTTTGAAAGGATGAGAGCATGTTTGTTCGGTACAGAAACAGAAAGGAGCCAGACATAATGACATGATAAAAAGCCCATTCATGCCTCCAACTGCTGCTTTCACACACGATGCCTGGACCCCTTAAATGCCTTCCACCCTGCTCTGTGTATGGCTGGCGGCATTCTGCAAAACGCATTCAGGATATTTCATTCAAAGGCTTCCTGCTCCACACAAGGGGCGTTACATGTCCACACACGGGGTGTGGGCTTGTTTCTGATACTCCGGCTCGTCCTGTGCCTCTTTCATGCTCACAGAATGAAGAGACAAGTCTTTATCTTGGGAAGATGAAGGGCCTCCAGATAACGATGGATCACTATTTAAGTTATAATTTGCTTATTTGGGTAGAGACTTTCTTCAATTGAAAGGACTGCATCAAGACTCTTTGAACACTGCCTCCTAATGCTCCTGATAATAGGTTAAAAATATTCTTCAATTAAGCCTCAAAACCACTCTGTGAAATAAGGCCAGGACCATTATCTCTCCATTGTCCGGTGCCAGAGGCTCCACAGTGACCGCCAGAAAGGTCAGGCGCAGGGCGGCTCGCTGCGCACAGCCCACAACCTGTGTCGTCAGCACACAGAGGGCGCCACTGGCCTTTCTCAGCTTCTGCCTGAGGCTGCTGGGAAAGCACAGAAGAAGGGCGCCATACTGCATGCCCAGAGTGGGGTGACAGCAGCCTTTTCACTGTAGCCTCAAACACAGAAGTGCAGCTGCGCCGGAAGGGAAGCTCCGGGTCCCACGCTGCTACAGGGATGAAATCATCCCTCTTTTCAGACTCGCCTGTGGTGACAGAACAGTTGGTGTCTCTGAGGAGGAGAGTACCTGGACATAGCAGGGTCTGCTTTCAGAGGAGATAGCCAAAGGGACACTGTCAAAGCAGAGTGGTTCAGTCCCTGCACTCTGGAAATCACAAGAGGACTGGGGTTAAATGTCCCCCCCCACCCCCATGAACACTGTTTATGGTCCCCACACTGACCTTTCCTTTATGGAGAATTTTATAGAAGCCACTAAAATATACAGTGCAGGAGCATCAAATGCATCTCCTTTAACCCGTGACTGTTTTATAAGGAAGAAAGGCTTCATTTTACTTTTAGAAGTTTATAAGGTCTCAAAGGAAATTCTAGAGACTGCAGCACAGATATTTCCTCCCCTGTCCCTCTGCCTACAATCATCATTTGTCCCTCAGAGCTGCTCACACGAGCTGCAGATGAAGACTCTGAGACTATCACTTTCTACACAACTCCATGAGGACTGAAAGGCATTCCCAGAGGGGTAATCATCACCTGGACTCTAAGCCAAAAGGGGCCCAAAGAGAGCGTGCTGTTATTACATCATGTACTTCTTAGCTCCTAAATGACTGCCACATCCAGGAAGCCCATGGATGATCCTTGTTGATAAACCAGCACTTTAAGGCAGATGGAGCACGCAGTTCTGAGTGGGGAGACCTGGCGAGACCCTGCCATCCTAGCTGGGGAACCCTGTAGGAGTCGCTCCCTTTTCTGTAGCTATACTTTCTACCTACACAAAGAGAGGTCACTCTACTGCATTATGTGAGGATTCTTCGAGGCTGTAATTGTTATTCTAGTTTATGAGATTCATCTTGTCTTCATTCCTTATCAGTTAAAAACTTGCTACCATGTATTTCTGTGAACATTTCAGGCTATACTTTCTGTAGCATCTCATGATATGCTATTATCAATATTACTATTAGCAAAGTCTTTATGTTTATTTGATGCCCTCAGTGGGACCAACCCAGGTCTAAGAGCTGCTACACACATTACTGCACTGTCAGCCTATGGTATGGCCTATACCTCAGTGTCCCCTCAAAGCCTCATGGGCTCCACAGTTGGGGTTTTGGAGAGTGCCTAGATCAGGGTGTGATAATTGGATTAATCCACTGATTGGTCTAGCATATTTCTGGTTGTGGATAACAGCAAGCCCCATTCTGGGTGTGGGTTGCGCCAACCAATAGTCTGCCTCTCCCTGCCTGTTTTGCCATGGACTATTCTACCTCTGCAACACCCCTCAGTCACAGCACTCAGTTTTGGAGCCTGTGGAAATAATGCTCAGAATATGAACTGAAGGGAGTTGGACTTCAGAAGTCATCATTCCAAGCACAGTGGTATATGGATTGATCATAATAATACATTGAAAAGTCAACAGACAATACCTAAAGCAGAGTTCTCACTGAAAATCTACATGAAAATCAGGTGCTTCTGCGATTTCCCTACATCTTGTCCAGATCTTTCATTATCAGGAATATATAACATCTAACTACCAATCATAAACTTTCATATTGAAAAAGTTTTTTCTAAAATTTTTTCCACATGAAAGAAGTTACAATTTTTCTACAGAGGTAAACTATGTCTTCCAATCTTATAAAAACATCACATTACAGCAAAATGGGGGAAAAAAAGATTCATCTAGGAGAATGTTGATGCTGAAGATATTCCATGGCTCATTCTGAAATTTAGACAAATTTCTAGCACCATGCCATGATAAAAATGGACAAGATAATATACTGGATCACGGAATAAGAACTCAACAGTTCATTTAGGCAGCTATGCAGTTATGAATAATTTTAATAAATATGCAAAGCTGGTATTCAGCCACATAAAATAGCTAGTCAGTTGTGAACCTGAAATATAGTTTTAGACTATAATGTGTCCTTGGAATGAAATAATTAATTGTCACTTTCATGAATACTACTACCTATTTTTGTTCTGAGATATCTGCATTTTGTCTGGTGCTTTTTATAGATTAATTTTGATCCCCTCACCATATCATCAGTGACTTTTATAGATTTTTATAACTCAATTTTTATTCCACAACTAGGTTCCATCTACTAGAATACATTGTGGATTCTTTGCCAAATGCATCTCCACAGCCAGGGATAGCACCGTCAAACTAACTTGAAGGATATGATTTGAAATAACGAATCTATAGGCATCATTCAAGACATATACCAGAAGAGACAGACATGAAGAAACATATACATCTAAAGGATCAAAGAAAGAGTAAAGAACCAAGTACTTAAATTTGGCTATAACATGAAGCACTGATTTAAAACTACTTTAGCCCTTCCTGATAGCCTGCGTTTGGGAGGCTGACTCAGAAAGTGATCATTCATTTAGCACTGGGTCACAAAGACGTGAGGTCTGTCTATCTCTCAAGGATTAAATGAGACTTCCAGGGATGAAACTCGTGGTATAGCTGTCTGTCTAGTTAAGAATCAGAAATTGGAAAAAAAAAAAAAAAAAAGAATCAGAAATTGGCTGTGGAAAGCATACATTTTCTAACTATTATCAGCACAGAAACGGAAAAAAGGTGAGTCTGACAATTAGGAGCAGAAACCCCTGGGTTTAGATTCTGTCTTGGCATCTTAACTACTCTCTAACTCATTTGATCCCCCTCCATTACGGAGTACTTAGCAAGTGTCTGAACTACTGGGTACTCCGAGTACATTCTCTCACTTAATTCTCACAACAATGCAATTAGTATCATAGAACAATACAATCAGAACAAAAGAATTCCACAAGTGAAATCACTATCTATTTTCCATATGATATAATATAATGAACCTGCTAGAAGTTATTTAGAATTTCAGCAAAATGGCAAATGAAAAGATAGGTGTTCTGAGCGCTCCTGAAGATTCTATCCTGGTAGAAAAGTATGTTAGAGATAACAGCTTTTATAAGTAGTAGAAGTATAAGGTTTGTAGGTAATAGGTAACTGGTAGACTAGAATTGAATTTGTTTTTGGAACAAGAACATGTGGGAGGGAATTCTAGTTTATTAATTATACCTGAGCAAATTACTGAATTCCCCTGTGCCCAAGATTTCCATTCTGTACAATAGGGAAAATCAGTACCAACCTCACAGAATTCTTTTGTTAGGCAGATTTCCAATACTGTGATAAAATACTTGAGAAGAACTCTTTCATGAATATTTGACCTTACAGGTTCCCTGATGGATATGTTCACAAAAGAATTAAAGGCATCAGGCTGGGGATTTAGCTCAGTAGTTCTGGCGCCTGCCTTGCAAGCACAATGTCACTGGATTGATCCTTTCAGTAACCACATACAACAATGCCAGGCGTGGTGACTCATGCTCACCAGCAGTCAGTACCACATACCACAATGCTGGGCATGGTGGCTCATGCTTGTAATCCTAGCACTTGAGAGGCAGAAGCAAGAGGACTGCTGTCAGTTTGAGGCTAGCCTGGGCTACATAATGAGTTCAGGGCCAGAATGAACTACAAAGTGAGAACTTGTCTCAAAAAAAAAAAAAATTCAAAGTATCATACCCCAGTGACATATGTGCATTTGTGCACCCAAGTTTATAACAAGATAGTTTGTAATAGCTAAATCTTGGAAACAGCCCCAAAGTCTATCAACTGGTGAGTGGATAGATAAGATGTGGTTTTTCTATAAAATGGAGTGGTATGCAGCAATCAGGAAAGATAAACTTGAGACATTTACTGCTAAATGGATGCACCACAAGGCCATCTTCATAAGTGAAATAAATAGGACACATATGTGTAAGTACCATATTATTTTTCTATTGTGAGAAAATGAGGGTGTAAATGAAGTCTAAAATGCATGATAGGTATTGTGAAATAGAAAGAAAATGTTTGAAGGGGAAGAGAACATTATGGAAGGGTGCAGTGGAAAGTAAAGGGAAAACAATTTGATAGTAAAAAGGAAAAAAATGGAAGCAAAGCTTATGTATTTAGGGGTGAGGGGTTGAAGAGAAAGTAGGGGACTGGGGAAAAAAAACCAAGAATCAATATACATCACATACAGGTACAAATTCACAACAGTGAACATGATCATAATGTACACCTAAAATGTAATAAACTCAATAAAGAAAAAAATACTTAAGAAAAACAAGTTAAAGTCAGAAAGAATTCTTTTTGCTAATGGCTTCCGGGGTTTTCAGTCCAGAGTTTGCTGGTCTGACTGCTTCAAGCCAATGGCAAAGCAGAAATATGGCACCGGAAGTGTAGGGTGAAGGGGACTGCTATCTCATGTCAATCAGGAGGCAAAGGGACAAAAGAGCCCAACAGGCAGGGGCTGGCGACAAAATACAGCCCCCAAGACATGCAGGTTGTGCCTCCTCTATTTCCCAGCACTTCCTCCAACGCGGTCAGCTTCTAGCTCCATCAGTGGGTTAATCCACTTGATGAAATCAGAGACCCACGATACAATGGCTTTCCAAAGCCCATCCACTGTCAAGCAAGCGTTCAACCCGAGAAGCCTCGTGGAGGACATTCTTGACCCACGTGTAGGCGTTAAGGTGGTTAAATAATACATGTCCAGAAGACCTTAGGATAGGGTTGTTTCTGTTACTACATTGGTTGACTGAGACAAAGCATAGGACAGTGATCAGGACGGGATATTCCACGGGAAGATATACAAGGCCAAATCCACGAGACAGTAAAAATTAACCAGGCCATGGGTCAGGATGAGAATTAAATAGGAAAAAAAGCTTGTGGTAGAGGTAACTGCCTGAAAAGATTCTGTGATCAAAATACAATATTAGTTAGACAGGTCCTTTTAAGTCACTTAAACATGCTGGGATTCAATTTTACCATCTGAAAAATATGGAGGGAAATCATTTCTATGGTTTCGTGAACTTTGCAATTCTTTGAAACTTGAAAATAAAATGCTAAATAATTAAAAATGCCTTCTTACTCCGTGTTTTACTGCTTCCTGTGATTCTAAATGTAGCTAGAAAAGTCCTTAGATAGAACTTTTAGGAACATTTCCATTTTATCTCGGTTTTATTCTTTTTACTCTGATCTCTCTCATTATTACCTCCCCTACATCTGTAAATAAAAGGAGTCACACTGCAGTGACCTCCTTTTCTGTCTTTGATGGAGGTTTACACTTCTCCAACTGTGATGTCAATTTGCTGTTTTAGGAGTAGCACCCATCGGTGTGGCTCCACCAGCCACATCCCATCAAAGGCCCTCTTCGGCACAGTGACGGCCAGACACGCACTTAAACTTAACAAACTGCCACTGTAACATTGTATTTATGTATATAAGATATGTTGGTTCAGCAAGAAATGGTAGGTAAACTGTTGTGCACTGTTTTGAATGAGAGTTTATGTCTCATTATTTCAACCTGCAGCTTATAGCAAGAGTGTATGGATGCTTCTACTATTTAAGATGAATTTTTATACAAACTTCAGAATTGTTTTGTACACGTGGTATCTGAGCTCACTTACAGAATCCAAGTGTCAGACCACAGCCACACAAAATGTGACCTACAGCCCTGGCACCCATGACACATTACATCAAGATGCAGATCCAAGGTACCGAACTGACATGTTCTTGATAATGCATCACTCACACTGAGGGGCTGGATTCAAATTCAGGGCTGGTTCACTCCAGCAAATACAGCTGATCGCTCTCTGGCATGCCCTCTTAGAATGGATACCTTCTTCCATTTTTGCAAAGCACTACACTAGCATTTACACTTTTTCATCAAGTTCCACTTTAGAACTCCCACTGGCTGCTGGCTTTTTGTGTTTGGCTACCTTCTTGCCCTAGAGAAGCCCAATGTCTCCTAACAAGTCATCATGGACAGACCCCTCTCTCTGGTACCAAAAGTGTCCACAGAAAAGCTTCAGCTTGTCATCCTCATTTACACGTCCAACATTGAAACAAAGCAAACACACTGACTCATGCAGACTCTAGAAAATGCAGCCTATCATGATTGATATGTAACACTGAGATCTACATAAAGCAGCTTTCACTCAGCCATACACAAATTACTTTATAAATCTGAGCAGGTATATGTTTCTAATGCTTACTTCAGAGAACAACTAAGGAGGTGAAGTTTAGTATATTTTAAGATATGGAAGAAAGTATAGTAGCCTTTAGATTGGGTTTGGTAACAAATAATCCCAAAGGAGGAAATATTGTCCATTCATGCTTCCAGTGACTGCTATGCATAATTAGATATGCCAAAAATACTATTTTATTCCATGCTAAGATCCAAAATACAGACATGCAGTCTGTGGCAAATACCTATGAACAGGTAACAATGCATAAACACAGACATGAACTGATAAGCCAAGATCCTAACTTTTCAAAGCACAAGGCCCAGAAGCAAGACTAGCCTATGACTTGGGCTGCAGTGCACTGTGAAGTTGTGTTGGCCTGTGGTGACCAGGAAAAGTAGGAATCCAGGAGGAAACAGCCGAGTATAAGATGGGCTCAACTCCACATATTGGCTTTCTGACTTTTAGGACCACTGAACCTCTCCCTTGTATGTCTTTCTACTTAAGAGATTCCACAAATCCCGGACTTAGCGTAAATAAGACTAAACTCATCTTTCATGTCCTGTAGCCTCCCCTTTCTTTCAGTGTTGAATGGATCAGTACCAGTCAGCACCGCGGACAGCACCACAGGGACTCTTTTTTTGTTTGTTTTTTTGTTTTTGTTTGTTTGTTTCTAGCTCTCTGTTGCAGTGAAATAAAAGCACCATTTATAGTTTGGGAGGAAAGCACAGTGGAGGGCTTGGGAGCTAAGCTCTTCAGTTTTCCTAAGTCCGGTAATGTGATGATGACTTTACAAACACTACCTAAGTTCATCCTCAGAACAGTTCTATGATGCCAAACTCTCTATTCATATTTTGATTTTATGTAAAGTATTTTAGACTTTATTTGGAGAAATTTTACCCTAAATACACAAATAGAATAACACAAGTCCCAACTTAACTATCGTTCACTTTGAAACATTATCTAGTCAGTCAGCCTGACTTCATTTTTATTTCCACCAGCTCCTTATTCCTCTAGATTCTGAAGTAAATTGCAAAAATTATATTAGGTCATTCATAAACATTTAGGCATTAATGACTGATATCATATGTAAAAATTAAAATTAATAATTTCTTAATCCTTAATTTCAAATATTCATTATTCAAATTTCCTCCCCACCTTAATTTTTTTTTAACATATGGATTTTCTGAATGATAGTCTAACAACATATTTACAGTGATTTAACACAGAGTTAATATTCTTACTGCATGTAAAGTACTCCGATTTTGAGTCAAAAGGGAGCCTCTTCACTTGACTATTTTGGCACAATATTTGACAGCTTTCTTGCTTTCTAAATCATCAAGATGTTTCAGATTCTGTTGTATATTCTCTTGTCAAGGACTGGGTTTAACAATTTCTAAAAAGATTCCAGAGTTCTTTTAGTGAGAAACTATACTTAAACACAACAAACGAGGAGCTAAGAGTGTCCACTGTTATTATGATCATTTTATCTAAGGCTCTTTGGTATAAAAATAACCAAAGATTTTTAAAGAAAAAAATACACTACAAATTCTTACAATATTTCCAATTCAAATTTAGGTCTGTAGAATACAATGAACTTCTCTAATCTTTAAAATTTGTATATTTATGTCCCTCAGTAAATCTGACTCCTAGTGACAATAAAATTATTATCACTGGATTTCAACAAAATTAAAAACATAACCACTTGAAAAAATATCATTATGAACAATAACTGAATATAATTTGCTGACAAAATACAAAATACTTTTTCTTGCCACTGAGGTTTCATCTACTAGCATACACAATGTATTTCCAAGTCATGTAGAGTATATTTTAAACTGTAAAAATATGACTGTTACCAAAAGCATGTAAGACATATATGTTCCCCTGATAAACAGGAAAGCAAAAATAAACAGTTATGTGACCTTCTGGTAGGTCAGCGAAGGGAGTGAAGTGTAGCTCTTCTCTCCAAAATCTCCATTTCTTCTGGAGGTAAACAATATTCTGACTTCTGGTTAATGTAAAAGACAAATTGAATCACAAGACGTTATAACATATAAGATGAAGAAATAGAAAAATTCAAGCAAAGCAACAAAATATCGATAATGAAACCAGGAGAAAGCAACTAAAACAATGGACACAATATATTAAAGATAAATGGCCAAATAACCTAATTAAAAAGCTGAGATTGTTGAACAAGGTGAAAAAGATGAAACTATACACAGCTTACAAGAAATCCACATTAAATATAAAGATATAAATACATTAAAAGAAAATAACTGGAAAATCATATACCACCTTTACACAAATCAAAAGAAAGCCAGGGTAGCAATATTTGTGTCTGATTATATTCCTAGCTAAAGAATATTACTGGAAGATAAGGAATTCATTTCATCATGGAACACCAATCTTAATCCTAAATGTTTATATGTTCAATAAAAAGCACAGAAAGCAGAAAGTGAAAGGTTAATCACAGACAAGTAAAATTACTTGTTCCCTTTCTCAATAAATGATAAAAGAAGTAGACAGAAAATGAAGATAGACAAGTTTAGACAATGAAACCATACAAAGTGTATCATGGGTTGTAGCAACAGCCTATGTGCAAAGATATGAACTGTAATCCATACTTTATACCATATAACTAGAATAACTGAAATGCATCAGACCCAAATGTGAAAACTAAAATTTTAAAGCTTCTGGAAGAAAATACAGACCTTGAAATTAGGCAAAGAATACTTAAACATTAACAATAAAAGCATAATTCATAAAAGAACAAACTGTTAAAATGGGCCATATTAAAATTAAAAAGGATTATTAAAGAGCTATGACAAAGAAAATGAAAAAAGAAAAAGAGAATCTTTGCAGAGCATATCTATCAGTCCATTCATGTTGCCTTAATAAACAGCATGTACTGCATTGCTTCTAAAAAACAGATACTCATTTCTCAGGCTTAGAGGCCAGAAAGTTCAAGACCATGGCCAGAAGATTAGGTATTTGGTGAGAGTCTGTTCCTCATGGATGAGACCCTCTTATGTCCTCCCTGAGTAGTGGGGACTAATCCTATTCCTCAGGGTTCTGTCTTTATGGCTGATATGTCTCCTAGAACCTCAATTCCTGATACCATTTTGGGGGTATTAGGACTTCAAAATATGAACAGGAGGGAGATACCCAGAACAGAGCAGCTTATCTCTGAAAGGATTCCCAGTACTCTGGAAGGCAGAGGCCAGAGGACTTCAAATTTGAGCCCAGGCTAGGCAATTTAGCAAGACTTTCTCAAAATAAAATTTAAACAAGAAGTTCAAAAAGATTAAGAATGTGGCTTAATGTAAAAGCCCCAAGTTCAATCTCCAGTATTACACACACACACACACACACACACACACACACACACAC